>ML350693.1:0-42941 GCA_005239505.1 Nicotiana paniculata | reverse complement strand
ATAATAATAATAATAATAATAATAATAATAATAATAATAATAATAATAATAATAATAATAATAATAATAATAAATAAAATATATACAGGCTGGTTTGCCTCCCAACAAACACCTTATTTATAGTCGTGGCATGACTCTGCTACTCTGCTCAGACTGGGCGCTTTCTCTTCTTCTTCTTTCTCCCATTAAGTCTAGCCTTTTTTCACACTCTCGGAATGTCTCTCTTTCATCTCTGGCTCTTTTCTCAATCATCTTTACACACTCAGCTTGCAACACCACCTTCTTTAACTCAGTTGTCCCATCTGGATCAATATAATTCACATAAGGACTCTGCTCTATCCCCTTCAATTCGACCATAGTGATAATGCACAAGTCCTCATAATGATTAGGGAGCTTAAGTGCCTTGTACACATTAAAAATGACTTCCTCATCGTCAACTCTCATCTTTAACTTCCCTGCCCTCACAGCAATAATCACTCCACCAGTAGCTAAGAATGGTGGCCCCAAAATAATGGGCACTTCCTCATCTGCCTCGTAATCAGGAATAATAAAATCAGCGGGAAGAATAATCTTTCCCACTCGAACTAACACATCCTCAATAATTCCCTTTGGCATAACTAGTGACCTATTTGCTAACTGTAAAGTGATTGTAGTAGGTCTAAGCACCCCCAATCTGAGTTGCTTGAACAAAGAGGACGGAATCAAATTTATACTAGCGCCTAAATCACACAGGGCTCTCCTAATTTCTTGTTTTCCAAGAGATAAAGGAATTGTGGAACTCCCAGGATCCTTCAACTTAGGAGGAAGTTTACTCTGAACTCTGACACTGCACTCTTCAGTAAGTGCAACTATTTCAAACTCTGTATGTCTTCGTTTATTTGTCATAATATCTCTGAGATACCTTGCATACTTAGGCACTTCCTGCAAAATTTCCACCAAAGGCAAATTCACACGCACTTGGCTCAAAATATCTAAGAATTTATTGTAGTTAGCATCATCTTTTTGCTTCTGCAGTCTTTGTGAAAATAGAGGTGGTGGTCTTGTCACAATTACTGGCTCGGATCCTTTGTTCTCTTTCTCATTCTCCTCAACTGGCTTGGGAACTAATTCTCCTTCAGGACGAGATGTATACTTCTTTTTCTTTGGAACTTCTTCTACTACTCTTCCATTTCTCAAAGTAACCGCATTGACTTGAACATTAAGATTAGGCTCAGTATCACTAGGAAGAGCTCCAACTGGTATGATATTTTGGGCACTAGCAAGTTGTCCCACTTGGCGCTCCAAATTTCTCATTCCTGCGGCTTGGGCTTGCTGATCAACCATAAATTTATTCATCATTTACGCAAGGTGGCTTGTTGGACTCGCTTGTTGTTCAGCCTGAGGTGGTCTATATTGTGTTGAGGTGCTTGTGGTCGGTATTGATTCTGAGCATCTTGGTTTCCACCCCACGCGAAGTTTGGGTGGTTCCTCCAGTTGGAATTGTAAATGTCCCCATAGTGATTTGTCTGGACTCGATTTGCATTACCCATATAATATACATACTCTCGATTTGCTGGGTATAGATTGCTCATGTGACCTTCTCCACAGACTTTACAAAATATTTGAACTTGTTGCACTGGTTGGGCTTGTTGCTTGTTAATAACCAAGGTCATCTGATTGATTTGGTTGGTTAATGGGGAAATCTGCGCTGATAATGCCGAGACGACATCTAACTCAAGAACCCCTGCAGACTTTTGGACTATGTGTCTGCCCATCTCTCCTTGCTAATCCGGATTGGTTTTGGAGAATTTTTGTTCAATAATGCATATATCTCGTCAAAGCTTTTCTCCAACACTTGTCCCCCAACTGCAACATCTACCACAATTTTTGTTTCAGGATGGATCCCTTCTATGTAAGTGTGAGCTAACACTTCGTTCGTCAGATTGTGATGAGGACAGTCTCTGAGTAGCCCTTTGAACCTTTCCCAAGCTGAGTATAAAGACTCTCCTGCTTTCTGTTTGAAGGCAACTATCTCACTTCTGATCTTTGCAGTTTTGCCTGAAGGGAAGAACCTTGCCAGAAATTTTCTTGCCAAATCATTCCATGATGTAATAGAATTAGTTGGTTCTTCCTTCAGCCATCGCTTTGCTTCGCCCAACAGAGAGAATGGAAAAGGTGTGAGCCTCACATCGTCTGGAGTGATCCCGTTAGTGATATAAGTATCACTAATCTCCAAGAAGTTCAGAATATGTTGTTGTGGGTCCTCGTGTGGAAAACCCATAAACTGCCCATTTGCATGAAGTAGTTGGATCATGCTCAGTTTCAGTTCAAAATGCTCAGTGATTCTGTGCTTCACGATGCTGGAGGTACCATTAGCAATATTGGGCATTGCTACCTCCTGAACAGCCATATGTTGCTCCTCTGCCATATTCACAGGAAATTGAACGAGTGCCTGAATATTGTTTGTATCCCTTTTCCCTCAACCTCCTATGAAAATTTCTCCCAGGTTCGGGTTCAAAGTCGTTGAGTCTGTCCTGGCTTCTGACCCTACGCATTCAATTGAAGTTCCTGAGATTAGAGAAACATCAAGTAACGCTAGAATAAACGAAATAAACAATTAAAGCAAAAACTAAAAAGTAGTTAATTTTCAAGTCCCCGGCAACGGCGCCAAAATCTTGTTGCTCCCAAACTCACACACAAGTATACTTGGTCGTACAAGTAATAAAATGATAAGTCGAGTGTCAAACCCACAGAGACTTGTATCACTACTCCCTAAATTACTAAAATTGTTATTCAGTCACGCCTCAAAATCCAAGAATGTGATTATATTAAACTATGATTCTAAGTAATAACTAAATTATCAATTAACAAGTTGATTTTTGTGTATTCAGTAGAGACAAATATTCCAAGGTTGTGATCGATTTACCAATCATATTGTGTTCTAGTTAACTCTCTCTTTCATACTATTCACTCATGGTTGCTAATTAATCGATAATTGCTCTCATAGCCTTCTCATGAAGTACTACTCACCTATTCGAAATAGATTAACGCCTATATTCCTATAAAATAATCTATTAAGAATGCATTAAGATTACGATATGTAATTAAGCACGGTGACTAGGTATATTCTTATCCTAACCACAAATCCGCTCCCCCTGAGAGTTAAGATCGCGCTCTCTTCAATTCTTCTCTAATCTATACACGGCTTTCCTAAGCATAGCATAGATAGTAAATAGAACCTAACTGCTGGCCAAACAATTAAGCAATTAATCACTTAATTGAAGAAACAGCCATATATTAGTAAATAAAAATCAAGGTTAAGCTATCATTAAATAATAATATTCATGGCTAAATCAAAACCCCAGAACAATGGGTTTTTTGCCACTCATGATAATAGCAAACAATTTCATAACTGTTGAATAATTGAAAACTAAGAAAAGATGAAGAAAACTGAGATCTCTCCGCTTCCGAATATTTCTTGTGTGTATTCTCCCCCAAAAGTGGCGTCTCTTCCCTCACAAATAAGTGTAGTCTTGCTTTTATACGTGTTGGGTAGGTCTAGGGCCGAAATAACCGTGTCTCGGGCGAAATAGGAGAAAATTCTCGCCACTGGAGCCCTCCATGGCGCTGCCTCGTTTAGCATACTGTTTCTAGTGCCACAGGTGGCTCAAGGCGCTGCTTGTGGCGCTCCACTGTCCCCTTTGTCCGTTCTCGTCCGTTTTGGCTCTAATTTCGCACGTTTCGCCTCCGATTGCTCCCGGATATTCCTACACATTAAAACACTTCAAATTAATTATAATCATCACGTTTGACATCCAAAATTCATGAAACAAAAGTAAAATATGAGGCGATATACATAAAAATATATATACTTTAAGCTAAACATCAGTATACTCGTACTAAACTAAAACTGATTTTAGGGAAGAAAAAAGGTGATGTTTCAGAAAGGAGTAAAAGCTAAACATGAGTTTCGAATCCACGTCAACCACTAAAGGGAGGAAACTAAAACATTCTACTCAACCATTCCTCCGGTCAAACTTTTGTTTTTGGGGGCATGCATAAATTATTTAAGGGGTCCCAACTGTATTTACAAATATATATATATATATATATATATATATATATATATATATATATATATATATATATATATATATATATATATATATATATATATATATATATGATTTCTGCCGAAACTAACGGGGTCCCGTGATACCTCAAGAGGCAAGGTAGGTCCGCCCGTGAGTATATATTCCTACTATCTTAATGGTATATTTACACATACAATATAATATAATTGCAGTCATTCATAAAAAATTTCCAGTGTATGTATAAAATGTGCATTATATATATACGCTATAAATATTTATATACACAATACAGTGATGGTACTTAATAATGTATACATTAAAATGATATTTTACTATATTATATACAACTAATAATATATAACTTACAGTGGCCTTCTAATATATTAATTTTATATTTTATCATATTAATTCCTCTTTAATGTGCTTCGAGCCCTTGTAGCCAAGTTGAAGAAAGGAAGAGAAGGAAAGTTCTTCCAAAAGTCTCCATGACAAAATAAAAAGCATAGAGATGGGTAAAGTATAAAAAAGGAAGTACATAACATATCGGAATAAGAAAGAAAAAGGAAAGATAGTTTTTAAATTCGGGAGATTTTTTAGGGGCCTAATCGAGTTGGTCAAACTTTTAAATTTAAATTCAAAATTAGATCCGCTAAAATGGTAAAAAAGTTTGGTATCGAGTTAGACAACAGGCAGGGATGTAATTTTAAAGAGGCACAACCGAATCTAAGAACCGAACAGAAGACAATCTCTACTGTGAATAAGTCCGTTTTCTGGTATTATTATAAAATTAAATGTTATAAAGATGAATGACTGTAATAACGACATTGAGAATATTAGATCACAGACTGAGCTAAAAGATATCTTCTTTCGCTTCATTACAATCTTACAGGTCATTTTCGACAAAGGAGGAATCCAAGGGGAAAGAAAATTGTCTAAAAGGACAATTATTAAAGGAACCCTAAGCAAGAAATGTCAAATTATCAATCCTTTATCTTTAGACTATTCCTGAGCCGTATATTAGTGCACTAAACATAGAGGTGTCAATAAATATTTAAAAATCGACTAAATTAATTGAATCGTACCGTATCGAATTAATTTTTGAATTTATTTTAATAAAATCATATGTTTTATATAAATTTATAACCGTACCGATAATTAGGGTATCTTTTTTTTTATTTTATGAAGATAAACGAAAAAATATCGAACCGTACCGAATAAATTTATATATGAAAAATATATTAATAAATTAAGTTTAAAACTAATAAAACGTTAATTTTTTCCTGGGGCCTTGGAATTATGCAAATAGTTACAAGCCAACAAGTAATTAAACCCAAACCTATTATGCTACTCCTATTTAAACTAAATGATTTTCAGCATATTCACTAGCAAGACACCAGATATTGTAGTGATTATGAGTAGCAAACTACAATATATTAAATATGTTTTCTTTTGTATGATTTGGATTTATCTTTTTAAATATTTAATCTTTTATAGACTTTATTCTTGAGTCATAGCTTGGTTAATATCTTTCCACTCGCGTGATATATAATTTTTTTTATATTTTCTTAGTTTCTTTTACGTTGCAGTAGAATAGTTGATGGATATATACTTTGACCATTTTTCATATTTTCTTAATTCATCACCGTTTAAACTGTAAAAATGTGCTAAGTCGTGTAAAAGTACTTATGTTACTGCATTCTACTTCTACTAGTGATTTTTACATGACATTATAAAAAAATACCGAATATTGACCGAATCGTAAAGATACTGAAGAGAAACTGACATGATTGGGACGGTTTTGAAAAGTCTAATTTTGGTTATACAGAATAAAATAACCAAAAAATTGATATGGTACAAATTTTATAAAATAACCGGCCGAACCGAACTATTGACACCCCTACTAGACACAATGAAGTTTAGGCAATTATTCACTGAATTTTTGGGAAATATTTTCCTGCTTACCCATGTGGTTTAGTTGCTTCATATGTAATATTGAGCTATTTTGACTATTTAATTGTCAATTAGCCCTACTCTTATGCAAAGACTTATCATTAAGACAAAAATATAAAGCAAACTTTTAATTAGTTTTAAATTAAAACAATTAAAGCTGTGCTAAATCATCATTAAAAGTTGCTAAAGCTGATGGTATAACCAGAAATGATGCTGATATATCATTAATGTCTCAGAAAGCATATGAACTAAATCTAATTTAACCCTAAGAAAAGAAATAAAGGAAAAGGAGGATTCTAGCCAATTAGCTTTTGCTCTCCCTTCAAAATATTCTTATCTTACACTTTGTTCCAATGGCTGATTTCATTCAATGTGTCACAAATTTCTAATGTGCTTTGCAAGCTTTTTGTCTCAGATTTTTGCTTCTGAAATTCCATTCGAAATTGGGCTGGATAATATATTTTTCCAAAAGAAAAATAAATAAACCAACAACAGTATATTATATGTAGTAAAACGTTGCACTAATTAATAGGTTAATTTGTATTCTGTTTAATTTTTTTATATCATTTATTCTCATAATTAAAAAGACAATATACCTAAAAGGACGCGATATAATAATAAAGCCATATCCTTTTTTTTTTTTCCTTTACGACTCTAAGTAGGCGTTTGGACATAAATATTGTAATTTTAGAAAAGTAGTATTTGGAGTTAGGTTGAAAAATAATATTTGAAATTATGTTTGAAAATACGTTTCACTTGAATATTTTTTGCAATTTTGTGAGTGGGAAAACAAAAAAGTTTGAAAATGTGATTTTTTGAAAAAACTCATTTTTGAAAATTTTCCAAAAACTTGCATAATTTCATGGACACACATGTTTTTGAAAATAAAAATATTTATGGACAAACGAAATATCTATGGCCAAACTGATCCTAAGTGATAGTCTAAAAGATAATTGTAGTTTCAAGATGGAGTAGATTTCATTATTTACCGAGAGTAAATACCAACCAAATTCACCAATTAGTAACTTTTGATTATGAGCTCATTTAATTATACATATAGTTAGGGTTGTTCAAAATCGAACCTTAACCATTAATCGAATCGAACTTATGGCTTATTGGTGTATTGGTATCGGATTATTGGGGTAATGGTTGGTAAACGGATTGAGATTTTATAATTAACGGCTAAATAACTTAGAGTCAGATTACTCAATTTTCTTATCGGATAAACTATTAACTCGTTAAGAATTTTTCTATTTATACTTTTACCCCGATATCAGTGAAATCATGGGAGGTTCTTTTTATTCCATTTTCTCCTTTGTCGATTGGATTGAATTTTGAAAAAAAAATAAAAAAAAACTAAAATCACGTAACCTGGTATTATGCGATGTTATGGAAACATTAAAGGCTGGTGCATTCATGTCATATTTTGAAGTACCTAAATAATTTATAGATAAAATTCTAGTTTTTTCTATAGTTATTATTAGGAGCTTTGTTATGTAGCATAATAATAATAGCATTAATAACCTAAAAAAGAACAGGTTAAGCGTAATTTTTTTTTTTACAATGTCCATATAAATTTTAACGTGTTAATTCGACCAAAATTTTCATTTATTTTTTTTAATAAACACGATGGAATAGCCATGCGAATTATTTATTAATTTCCAGAAGATCAAACCAACATCTTCAAAATATTAATCACATAAATCGATAAGCAGTTTATATGTGTTTGATGATCAGAAAAAGATACAATAACAATTATGTCAGTAAATTTATTGGAACAACTGGATCCTCCATTTTATCATCACAACTCACTCGGGTCAGCGTTAAGATCCAACGACGCATTAGTCTCCACTCTATCTTGCACTTTAACGCCGTCGACTTCTTGAAAATCTTCCGGTCGAAAAGTCAGATTCCACGGCGTCCCCGCCGTCATCTTACGGTCGGAAACGCCACCGTCGGCGTTACCCTTCTCGAAATACTTCACTGCCGCACGTATTCTCCTCAGTATTGCATAGAACTCTTCCACTTCATCGTCCTCCGCCACCGCCACCGCCGTCTTGTTCCTTCCGTCATCTTTCGCCGTTTTCTTTTGCTTCTTCGCTTCGATTTCTCCGTTAACTGAAGATTTTCGCTTCTGGACCTCCATTATAAGTGTTCCCAAAGTGGTGGTCTAAATCTTGATTTTCCGGTGAAGTGTATTAAATTGGAGAAAAAGGTGGAAATGACGATGCAATTTCCAATTTGGAATTCTTATAGATGAATTATTGTGTGGTTTTATAGGGGGCTACGTGGGAGTTGATCAGGTGTTTTAACATTTGAGTTATACTAGTGACGTATGGAAACTGTCGTAAGAAAATTGGCTTATGACACATCTTTCTTTGAGAACTTTTTTTCATTTTCCCCCTTTGAAACAATTAAATAGTGGGAGTAATTAGTAAAATAAAAAGAAAATTATAGACACAATTTTTATTTTTATTTTTTGTAAAAGGAAAACCAGCCGCCGCGGTAACTTCTATCACAGCCTTTGTGCGCACTCAATAAACTTCCTTGTGTAATAGCCTGTATTTGTCATTTTGTAGTGGTAAATGAGCGGGTTGGATTGAATTTGAACGAGTCAAGAGGGGTTAGGTCAATAAATGAGTCATGTCCAACCCAATTTAAAGTGTACTTGTACTAAGATGGTTGAGTCAAGATGGGCTAAACAATGGGTCATAGTCCAATCCGTCCAACTTGACCCATATTTTATAATCATGATCATCTTGCAAAAAAAAACCTTTTACCTTAAAATGTGTAAGTTGAAAAATATTTTGCAAGGGAAGGGGGGGTTTGGGATGGGTGGTGCAGAAAAATAAAAAAATTAAAAATTAAAAATTAAAAATATAAAAAAAAAGTGAAAAAAAAAAATTGATGAGATTTGGCCGCAGGAGGGGCTAGGGTAGGGTGAGTGATGAAAAAAAAAAAGTTGAAAATTGAAAATAGAAAAAAAAATTGAAGNGGGGGGGGGGGTACACTAAAACAAATAAACAGAAAATTGAAAATAGAAAAAAAAAAGTAAAATATTATTTACATAAAAGTTGACTGATGTTTGACTATAATTATATATTTTTAGTGTATTGCTTACTTTATATTTAAATACTTTAATGCTAAACTATATTATATTTGTGTTTAATTGAGTCTATTTTATATGTAGGTATGTTGAAGACAAAAATAGAAATAAAATAAAAAATTTATATATATTTTATACAATACGAGAATGAAATTATGTTTATTTGATAAATGGATAGGTCAGGATTAAAGTGTAACAAATCAAAAGAAGATTAAAAAAAAAAGGAACAATTGAAAAAGAAACAAGGAAGGCAAAAACGTGAAAGAATTGAAAAGTTAGGCAGCACAATTGCAAAATGAGCTTGCGTCGCCGGGCCTAACGCCGCGTGTTTCGGGTTTTAAAGTTTATTTTATCTTCTTTTTTTTGTTTTAGATTTGATTATTTTGTGTAGATTTTTTTTTACACATATAAATAGTTATTAAATATTATTTTAAGAGGGAATTTTGACCTAACGAGGCAAGAACACACTAGGAGCAAGACTAGAAATTTTTCTACAAGTTTTTCACTTCCTTCTTCCTATTTCCATTATTGGTTCTAAATTCTAGTATTGTAGTTTTGCACACTATAAAAGAATAGTTAATTTGTTATCTAGAATTTTGATAGAACATTTTATAGGACAAATTCTTGTTATGTTTTTATATAATTGATTCATTGAATTTTTCTACTTGTTTAACTACGTGTTTATTGTTGTTGATTGAATGACCACCAATTGACTGTGCCTATTTAGTATGTATTGCTTGAAAGAGGGTACATATTTAGGTAGTTGTTGAACAACATAACTCTGACGTATGTGAGGAATCAATAAGAAGAATTTAAAGGTGGAATTAGGAATAGCGAAACCTTGGTGCGATCTTAGTGACCAGTAAACTAATGCCAGCTAGCGTAGTTCGGAAAAATATGTCTAGTAAATTGTGGTAGTTGCTCGGAAGAGAATTATGACACCCGAAGTACTCACGATCGGTAGAAAATATTTAGGCGAAATTATAGAAGGCATAGCGGGAATGATTCCGACAATTTGAAAAATCATAACTCTAGACCTCCTTAGTCTTGTCTAAAATTTCATCCTCGCTAGTTGATAAATTTACTCTTTTATAATAGTGGTTAGTTAATTAGTTAGAAATAAATATTATAATCCCTATAATTAGGAAATTATTTTGACTTGTGTTTCTTAGCAATATTGAATAATTGTAGCTAAGCCTTAGTTCTCTATGGGATTCGACTCCGGACTTGTAAACCTGATTATATTTGCAACGGCTGCTTAGTCCTGTCACGACCCAATTTCGAAGTCGTGATGGCGTCTGTCGTGGAACCAGGCAAACCTCCCTATTTAGCTAAGCTAAATTCAATTTCCAGTAAAAATACGATTTTTAAACGAATTTATTAATAAAACTAAGAATCTGAAATTAAAACAATATTTGAAGAACTAAATTTAAAACCTCCAACCCCTGATCCGGTGTCACTCAGTCATGAGCTACTATAACATAAGCAAAGAAAAGGAGAAATGGACAACATTGTCTCAAAATAAAGAACAACAGGTAGAATAAGAAAGAGAGGACGAGGCCGCGATCGCCGGCTGCTACCTCGACAACTCCAATAGAAAGGCTGACCGCTGCTCAATATCCGCTACCGAGTCCCGGTGTACCTGGATCTGCACACAAGGTGCAGGGAGTAACGTGAGTACACCAACTCAGAAGTAACGAACCCAAACTATGGGCTGAGAAGTAGTGACAAACAAAACCTCAAAATTTTACAATGAATATTATACAGAATTTAGACATGCTAGTACTTTATCAGGATGAGAAAATATGCCAAGTATGCCAGTATACTCTACATGTCATCATAAAATATATGTATGAAACCAGTATGGATATGCACATAGTGCTCAGAGCTCTCCCACAGAAGTCCACTCAGTAGTATATATGGCTCTCAGGCCTAGGGAAGTTTCATCCCGGAATATGCATAAACATCGGTGACCGTATTCACTCCGTACTGAGGAAAAAGGCCAATCCAGCCCCCACGGAGAAGATCCATCTCCGGAATACAACACTCGGACATTTCCATATCCAGGGAAGATCCATCCCTCTCATAACATCAGCTTCAGACAAGATCCATGCCCAGGGAAGATCCATCCCTCACATAACATCAACTTCGGACAAGATCCATGCCCAGGAAAGATCCATCCCTCACATAACATCGACTTTGGACAAGATCCATGCCCAGGGAAGATCCATCCCTCAATATCACTGTGCTCACTGGGGGTGTAAAGACTCCGGAGGGGCCCAAGTGGCCCAAGCTCCATATCAAGCCAACGAAGGCATGATTTAAATATCACTGCAGTGTGCAGTCCATTCTCGTAACTGTCTCAATAACAGGCTCTCGGCCTCACTCAGTCATTACTCAGCAGCCTCACTCACATGGATCACAAATGCCTCCATCAGCCCGAAATAATGATAAGTGTGCATGTAATTAACAATACTGAGACTGAGATATGAAGTGAATATGCTATAACAGAACTGAGTATATGACATCGAATAATCACAAAATGAGACAGTAATATACGACCACTCGGGTCTCAGCATTTCCGGCGTGAAGCCTAGCATTTATACTTAACATGATTTCTAAAATGTTTACAATTACCACATTAATAGAAGCACAGATATCATCATGGAATAATCACTAAGCGGTGCTATGGGATAAGCCAGGACACAAATACTCGGTGCACGCTCTCACGTCCGTCACTTGGCATGTGCGTCACTTCAACAATAGTCATAAATCGATTAGCTCGGGGTTTCGAACCCTCAGAACCAAGTTTGGAAACGTTACTTACCTCAAAACCGGCTAAATACTATTCCGCAGTGCCTTTGCCTCTAAATCCGGCCTCTGAGTGCTCCAAATCTACCAAGTTCGATTTTTATCATCAAATTATGCTTAAGGAATGAATTCCAATTGAAAAGTACCAAAGTTAGCTCAAAACCCGAAACTAGTCAAAATCCGACCCCCGGGCCCACGTTTCGAAGCTCAGAAATTTTTATACCAAACTGTTCTTCATCACCTCACGAGTCCATACATATATAGAACACTAAAATCGAAGTTCGTTTGACCCCTCAAATAAATTCCTAAAGATTTCAAAATCTCAAGCCTAAACCTACCTTTTTCTACTGATTTTCGTGAATTTAACACTGATATTATGTTCTATAATCATCCATAATCGAGTTGTAAGGTCCAAAATGCTTACCTCTATGAAGAACAATGATTTCCCTCTTCAAAAATCGCCCCCAAAGCTCTCTGTCCGTACAAGAATGGTGTAAAAAGGGTTTAAGTCGCGGAGGGTTTCAATTTATACCTTCTGCCCAGGTGTTCCGCACCCGCGGTCCCTATCTCGCACCTGTGGGACCGCACCTACGGTCAAAATAACCGCACCTGCGACTTTTCACTAAAATGCCCAGCTCCGCACCTACGACTACAATCCGCACCTGCGACTTCGCAGGTGCGATTTTCCTCCCGCACCTGCGATCCTCTATTGGCCTCTCAAATTCCGCATCCGCGGAGCTCTTCTCGCTCCTGCGGGCCCGCACCTGCGGTCAAACTTCCGCAGGTGCGAAAATCACTGCGGGAAAACTTCAGCAGCTGTTTGCTGTAGTTTTTTCAACTCCGAATTTCCGTTAACCATCCGAAATCAATCCTGAGCCCCTCGGGCCCCCAACCAAAATTACCAACACATCATAATTGATTATTCAAACTTAGTTGCACTCTCAAAACACCAAAACTAACATCAAAACACCAAATTTACATTGGATTCAAGCCTAAGAACTTTGAAAATTTTAAAATCCACCAACGATGCCGAAACTATCCAAAACAACTCCGATTGACCTGAAATTTTGCAGACATATCCAAAATGGCATTACGAACCTGTTTCAACTTTCAGAATTCCATTCTGAACCCGATAGCCTATTTTCCACCACCGACCGGAAATTACCAAAAACTAACTTTTGCCAATTCAAGCCTAATTCTACACCAGACATCACAAAAATATTCCGAACACACTCCTAAGTCCCAAATCACCTAACGAATCTATCCGAGCTATAAAATTCGTATTCCGAGGTCGTTTGCCAGTAAGTCAACTCTCAGTTGACTTTTCCAACTTTAAGGCTATTTTTAAAGACTAAGCGACTAAACTCTCACTACAACCATTCCGATTTCAAGCCTACCAACTCTAACACATCAATAACAGCATAACCAACCTATGACAAGTCAAGAATAGTAATTATAATGCAGGTTCCATGTAACGACGGACCGGGTCGTTACAAGTCCTTTTTATAAGGCACAGTTGGGCGTGATTATTGACCACAGCTAGCATAATTGAAATCGTTAATTAATGTTTTGTATATCTAGATTGAGGGCATTGGAGGCCGTTTGCTTGGTGTTCTTGATGTTGCAAGATTTGGAACGTCCCGTTAGCGAGGTAAGTGAAACTTTAAGCTTTGATGCATGCTTTTCCAAAATCCGTTTTGAAAATATGTTTTGTCTGCCTAGTCCACGTGTTAGGATGAGCGTGCACTTGGCAGAATCGGTGATTTTTGACCAGTCACAACAATATATTATTTTGTAAAAAGCTGAAATTATTTAATAAGTGATTTTTGGTGTGGTGTGATGTGGCGTAGCCTCGTGCTACAATATTGGGCGTTAGAAATTATTTCTTCGCTATCGTAATATATTTGGGTATTGTGTATGCCGCCGTAGTAGATTTGAGGCATTATATATGCCGTCGTGGTAGATTTGGGACATTGTGTATGCTGTCGTGGACTCGTTGGGAGTGTTTGGTTAATTTTCTGCACTGTCGTTTAAGACAAGTCTTTAGTGCAGATTATGTTGAGTTATATAGTGTTGTTGTTGAATAATTGTTTAGACTTTATAGAGTAATTATATGGTGAAAGAATTTATGTGCATTATTTCTGTGCTCGTTGTGTGTTTGTATTTTCTAACACTTGTTCCAAAAGTATTCAGAGTACTGTGTCGAGGATCTTACTGGGTTATATTTACGTATAACTCACTCCTTCTCTGCATATATATGCAGATGTTATTGGTGAATGCAGAGCTAGTAGCTGACGAATTCGCTAGAGTTGCTTCGGTTATTGAGGTGAGTCACCGCATTGTTCGTGGAGGTCGCCAAAAAAGTTTTTATCATTTATTCATACGATGTATTTTGTAATTTTCTTAGATGCTTCATGGTCTAGTGTGAGATTTGGGCTAGAGTTTAATTTAATATTTCGAGACATTAATATTTTGTAATTAATTATCAGATATTTTGGATACTGTTATGAAACGATAAAGAACAATATTGCAGAGAAAGAGAGAGAGGAAATTCTTATTGAATTTTTGGGATGAATTACAATGGAAGAGGACCTCTCTATTTATAGGGAAAGAGTGACTTAGCCACCAAGTAACAAACCCTAGAATCTCTCTAGAATATAGACATTCACCATAAATATGTGGTAGTACCAAATTAATTGGGAGATCTGGAAGAGCCAATTATTACTATTTTGGAGGAATACAATTGATTATCATGTCAATTTATTATGTTGTAGTAAGTCTCAAAGAAACTTATTGAGTTTCTAAAGTATTCGCGAAAGCGATTGGTTATATTGAGGCTATAAATAAAGGAAAGATTTAATATTTTCTATTACTACAACCTGTAGCGGGGTAATATGTATGTGAAAAGTTACCCACTTTATTCTCCAGTTTATACTACACAAATAAAAGAATACCACAATAAAGTGGATGTTTATTGATATAAAAACTCATATCATAATAAACTTGGAACTTATTGATAATTGCACACGTCATGGTGTAAACCTGAACTTTATCAATATTGATAATTTATTCAGCTGGCATAATTGGTTTGGCCATACCAATTTAAGTATGATGTGCAAAATTCACATGGGTAAATATTAAAGAACTAGAAAATTCTTTATTAGTTCTCTTATGTTGCTTGTTCTCATTAATCAATAGACCAGCTGAAATTGAGATTGAATCCCATGAATGCTGGAAATAGAAAAGGTGAATATGGGCCATTCACCTGCCATGTATACCACATAAGATGCATCTATGAGATGGTTACGTGTGCAATTATTATTAACCTGCAACTTGCTGTTTGTGTGGTAACTTGCTCAATAATTTAATTTAGAGCATAATTTCCAGATTGTCTATTCAAGATAGTTCATCTTGATAAATTGGTTTACATCACAGTTGGTTTAGTAAAATGATTTATTGAGTGCCTCCACTTAATTGCTAAAGAATTGTTTATGAGAACATAGTTATCTATATCAATCTGATATACATTATATACCAAAGTATATTATTTTCTCCACTCACAAGTGGTTCAGGGTCAGGAACCAAATAATTCCATCTTATTATTATTGCTGTGGGGGGTATATTTGGACTAATACCATAACGCACAAAGATGAGTTCTCAAAGTTGAGGAAACAAGTTAGTTTTTCTAACATGAGGGGGAGATATGATAAACAGTTGAGAAAAAGTTACGTGAAATGAACTGTCATTTGTACATCTAGATCCTAGAATAAGATAATATGAATTTGAAGTTCATAAAAAGATAATTCATCTGCAGTATATTGCAAAGCATGCGGACGAATTTTCTGGCCCAAAGAAAGTAACTATATTCTCATTGCAAATGCTCCCATTAAGTCCTAGAAGGACAAAGTCTATGGTACGCTTAAAGCGATATAGACAAATCGATTTCAAATAAACTTCATGATAAAGAAGATGAGCAAATGATCATAATAAATGAGGCAAGTGATCTAGAAGATCACATGACATAACACTTCATAAAATCTCAAGAGAGGTTCAGGTACCTGCATATATGAATGAAGAGATCTCTATGTTATGTCTATATGAAAATAAGGAGGTTGGAACCGATATAAAATGTTTGTCGACGATATTTATAATAGCGCTAAATATATATGAGGATCTTAAGTCTGGAGAAACAATTCAAGTAGGATTGGTTTCATATGAAAGACATATAGTTTTGGACCTACAATTCAAACACTTAAAAGTATAAAGTCAATGATATGTGCAATCGGTTTTCGATATCTTATTTGTCTAGCATGACATGAAAACTTGATATGCATCTAATTAAAGTCTATTTATATGGCTTATATGACTTAACTTATATGACGATCCCTGAATAATTTAAATCGCTTAAAGCATATACAATTCTTGGTCATAAAGTACCATATCCTAGGTGCTATTTGTGCACATATGTATCTTGCTATAACTATAAGTATGATAAGTGATAGCGAGGATTTTCAAGGTGCAACATATTCATTGAAGTTAATATAGATGATTTATTCATCAAAATCTCTGCTGACGTCAACCTTCAAGAAGCTAGTGCACAAGATTAGGATGCGAAGGCTCAAGGATGTGAATTGATGTTCTCATCAAGGGGAGTTAATGCGCGTTGCACTCTTTTTCCCTTACAAGGTTTTGTCCCACTGGGTTTTCCTTGCGAGGTTTTTAACGAGACAACCAAAAAGCGCATTTCTAAACACGTGTACTCTTTTTCCTTTTCTAGAATTCTTTTCCCATTGAATTTTATTTTAGTTAAGGTTTTAATGAGGCACATTATTTGTTGAATAGACATTCAAGGGAGAGTGTTATAAATAGAATTTTATTTATGGTGAATGTTTATATTCTAGAGAGATTCTATGGTTTGTTACTTGGTGGCTAAGTCACTCTTTCCCTATAAATAGAGAGGTCCTCTTCCATTGTAATTCATCCCAAAAATTTAATAAGAATTTTTTCTCTCTCTTTCTCTGTAATATTGTTTTTGTTCTTTATTGTTTCATAACAAATACTTATTAATTAATTATTGCAAATAAATTATCAGATTATTTTGGAATTTTCCTTGGTATATAGTTATTGTTATTGTTTGAAAGTATGGTTCACCTGTAGGGTCGTATTAGTTGGACGTGATACCAAAAATACGATTTGTATATATCAAATTAAGTGCCATTAATTTTGGGACCGCATTGTAAATTGCCATTAATGGCATTTATAAAACTAGCACCATCAACGTCATTTTCGCCTTCTGTACCTGCGTCACACTCAATTCGTCATATCTGGACAAAAAAAGAGAATAATCTTTTGTTTTTCGTCATTCATGGCATTCATTTTTCTCATTACACTTTATATGATGCAATTTGATCAAAAGATATTATATTTTTTAATTTATGAACTTAAATATATTATGAGATTTTTTGCAATTACATAATTACAATATTAATAGTAAATTAAAAAATTTAAAGTTAAGTTATTTTTAAATACTTAAATGTGATATGTCACAATTAACACGAAATTCAACATTTCGTTTGTCTTTCTTTTTAAGTTCTCCCTCTATATATAATTTGTATATGTCTTTTTTTAAACCCCCTTATTAAATATTCTGTTACAACGGATAAAACGAAAGACTACGTACTAATTAGTTAATGTCTTTTGAAGTAGATTAAGAGGCAGCTAATTAATAGTCTGTTTGGTCAAGCAGGAGAAATCAGTTTATTTGAGATACAGAGAAGCAGTTTGCGTTTGGCTAATCACTCATAATTTGTATTTGTCAAACTTTTTAGAAAATGCTTTTAAGTATCAAATAACGAATAAGGACATGAATAGATTTACTTAATAGTTAATATTATAAGTAAATAAAATAATATTAAAAATTTATTATTACATGCAATAATTAAATTTTTTAATTTTATTTAAGTAAAAGATGAAAATAAAATTTAAAAGTACTTGATTCTTTTAATATAAGTAAAATATATTTAAAATTATTCAATAAACATAAAAGCATTCACCCCTAAAGTCACTATATATTAGAAAGCTATCCTAAAACTAATAAGAAATATTTATACATAATATCCTAAGTATTAGGTTTAATGGTTATTTTGGTATATATTATATTTTGTTAAGGGTATTTTTTGTCAGAAGAAAAGTCAAAACTGCTTCTGCTTTTGGAAAAAAACTATTTTTTTCTGCTTCTCAAAAACTGCTTCTGCTTCTTCCCAAAATCACATTTTTCCCAAAAAAAATTTGACCAAACACCTCAAGTTAAAAAAAAAAAATATTTTTGAGAAAAAAAAATATATTTTTAGCCTCTTGAGAAGCTTGGCCAAACATGATATAAGTAATTAACGACCAATGCTAGTCTCCACTTTTATTTTAAATAAATCAGCAACCCTAACGTGGGCACTCTTTTTTTAAGGTTATATATATGGATGTACTCTTCAACCTTGACATTGGTCTTTCTTTATGTTCTATTTTAAGTCTCCACTTTTGATTTAAATATTTTGACTCTAGAAATGGTCTTTCTTCATGCTGGTTCTAGATGCCGTCATAGTTTAGAGTAAAGACTTTCCGCTCTGGGTGTTTACGCTAAACTAATAAATAAGATATATATATATATATATATATATATATATATATATATATATATATATATATATATATATATATATATATATATATATATATATATAACTTTTAAGCATTTAATTATGGTTAAGTTAAGTGTATTTTCACTATGATTTATTAATTCTTAATTCTTAAGGTTGATTATTTAGCCATAGTTTGTTTGCTTTATTAAATTACCAATCGCATAACAATATTTTGGTGGTTAGGGATTTAAGTGGGACTAAAAAAAGGCGTATCCTAAAGTTGTGCGCCATTAAAAAAGTACCTAATGATGTATGGTGGAGCATCAATTTCTTTAGTAAACGCACAGACAATATTTCGATCGGTAATAAGGCCATGTGTTTTTTTTTTTAATATTACTAGATTTAGGGTATGTGCGTTGCACGTGTAAGCTTGTCTATTAATAAAAAATACGTATAACAAGAATAAACGATGTTTAATAACAATTGACGTCCTAATAGATATAATATGCATTTAAATGGAAAAATGAGTGTAATTACATTAACGTAATAGGTGAGTTCAAAATTGTTGGGCATTGAACCTGCAAATATGAATAATTTAATTAGTTAAGCTAGTTATCACTAAAAAAAACTAAAATTAACTACGAACTTCGTTACTAATCTGTCGCTAAATTGCTCATAGCTAACATAATTGTTTAATAATTTGTCTCTAATCCGTCGATAAATGAGATTAGCGACGAATTTTTCTAGCTACAAATTTTATCTGTCGCTAAAACCTGATTTTGTAGTAGTGGTATAGCATTTGCAATGATGGATATAGTATTCTATGAGATAGTATGATATAGTATAGTTGTATCCTCTTTATAAAGGATGTTCTTGGTGTATGTGTTACTTCAACTAAACTATCATGACCAAAATTTTTGTTGTTGGCATCAATATTTCTCCTAAAAGTATAATATATAGTTGTCCACGTGAAAATATATATATCCGACAAATATAGTTCAATTTTGAGGATTGTTTAACCATGTAACTTATTAATTGCTGACGTATCTACAAATTATTTAACTTGTCATCTTTTTTATTAATCAAAAGTTTTATGCCCACACAATAAAAACGCCAACTATTAATCTATTGTTTCTACAAATCGATAAGACTTATAAACAGTCATCAAATTATACTCATGCCTTTGGAGTAAAGAGTCTAAGAGTATTTGTTATACTCATATGTCAAGAAGGAATTATCTTTTTTTTTTCAAAGTTGTCTTTGGGGTAAAGAGCCTAAGAGTATTTGTTATGTTTTCAACGAACAAATTAAGGTTAACATTGTCAATTTTATTGTTAATTAATGCTAAATTATGAATTCTTTAATATGTGTAAAAATAATAAAAAAATCAATTAAAGTGGACCGGAGGGAGTAAGTAATAGACAACTATTAGGAGGCCAACTACCATGTCCATCAATGCCGACATTTGCGTGTACTACTAAACAATTAAGAAAAAATGATATGGTATGACAACACATAAAGAGAATTGACAATATTTTGGCCTTACGTTAGGTTTGCCAATAGAAGCCCAAAAAAATTGGCATTTAATAACCAAAATTATTTTTCATAAAAATAGCAAAAAATTTAAAACCATCTTCTCTCTTTTTAACAATTGCCAATTCTTCCTAGAAATTAGGTACCACTTTATTTCAAATTAGGGTAATTTTTTTTAATTTTATTACCACATCCACTAATATAAGAAGTCTCAGGATATGAATATTGGAGCTATTTTTATTTTTAAATCAAATTCCGATAAAGGTAAGAAAAGAAAAGGAAAATTGCATGATAGCTCAAGTTTTTTACTTTAAATATGGAGTTGCTGAGAAAATAGTTTTATGCTCAAATGAACTACACTGTAAATCTTACATGAATTAGCTAGACAAAGTCTTTATTTTTTAGGCAATGAATGTGTATATCTCCCTATACATACAACTATCGTTCATATTTACACACAAAAAATAAAAATATATGCTAGAATGATATACAAAAAGTATATGGAAGTTTTTGTATTGCCTAACTTCAAAAATTGAGAAGAAGGATGATGTGACTGATTCAATGTATTCTTGTTCATCTAGAATTTGTATATTTTTGGAATTTCAAGAATAGGTAGGATATATTTAAATAATACTTAAAAGGGTCAAATAATAATAACGAAAATATACAACTATTAGGAGTTGCCAACTACCATGTCCATCAATGCCGGTATTTGCGTGTACTGCTATAAAATTAAGAAAAAATGACATGGTATGACAACACATAAAGAGAATTGACAATATTTTGATCTTACGTTAGATTTGGCAATAGAAGCCCAAAAAAATTGATATTTAATAACCAAATTATTTTTCATAAAAATAACAAAAAATTTAAAACCCTCTTCTCTCTTTTTAACAATTGCCAATTCTTCCTAGAAATTAGGTGCCACTTCCTTTCAAATTAGGGTCAATTTTTTTAATTTTATTACCACATCCACTAATATAAGAAATCTCAGGATATGAAGGTTGGAGCTATTTATATTTTTAAATCAAATTCCTATAAAGGTAAGAAAAGAAAAGGAAAATTGCATGATAGCTCAAGATTTTTACTTTAAACACGGAGTTGCTGAGAAAATAGTTTATGCTAAAAAATTAAGAAGAAGAGTGATGTGATCGATTCAATGTATTCTTGTTCATCTAGAATTTGTATGTTTTTGGAACTTCAAGAATAGGTAAGATATATTTCAATAATACTTAAAAGGGTCAAATAACAATAATGGAACAAATTTTTATAATTATGCTAGATAGTACAAATAAAGAAATTTTATAAGAGAAAAAATCTTTTAAAAAAATCTAATTATGAAGTTCTAAATATTAGAAAAATAATTAAATAACTATTTCGAAATCTTAAGAAAATTAAATTGATTATTTTGTCCTATATGAACTTTTTTTTCTAAGGAATAAAAAGATGAACGATATTTTGTTAAGGGCTTCGTGCTTATAAAATAATATAGATATTTTTAACAAAAGTCAAAGACTACTAACTTAAAAGGAGTCCTTAGTTGGGGAAAAAGAAAAAAAGTACTGACAAAAGTTTGCTACTTTAATAATTTTTCAAACGTTGTTTTCTTTATTAATAACATTTGTTATGTTACGTTAAATAAATAAAGGATTTATATAAGATATTTAATATTAAGAATTTGTACATACTTTTAATAAGGAAAGAATTAGTGTACTAATTAAGTTTATTTAAAACTCCTAAATATTAGGGAGAAAACTTAAAATGACAATTTTGTTTAATATAAAATTTATTTTTAAGGGATAAAAAAGGTAAATAATATTTCGCAAAGACATTCGTACTTTTAATATAGTATAGATAGATATGCTAGATAGATAGATATTTGACTCTTTGCAACTTAAAAGATTCGTTTAATACTAGTGTTTGACTAATATAATGGAAAGTAATTAAAGTAAAATAATAATTTGGAATTGGATTTGGAAAGATTTATTTGGATTTGGTTACCTAACCAACAGAGACACATGGTGTGTAAAATATAATGATCATACCCCTCAATTATCTAAGGTATTTGTTGCTTTCTTTGGGTGAAAACTTTTAGGTGAGTGGTTCTCAGTCTCGCCAAATACGCTTCACTCTTCCATTTTTCTTGCTTCCATTATTCATAACTCTATTCCTTCTTAATTATTTTTTTAGCAAAATAAATAAATACAGAAAACATTTATTCTTGTCACTTTGTTGCTTTACTTTCTCATTCTTATAATAGTAGTAAATAATTTGTTCATCTATTAATGAAGGTTATCATACATATAATATATACTATATGTTTAAACTTAATGCTTGTTCACAATTGAAATATTTTACATAAGGAAACACTGAGGCCAAAACTACCACTGTCACGACCCGATTTCAGAGTCATGATGGCGCCTGACGTAGAACCAGGCAAGCTGTCCCTTTCATCTAAACTAAATTCAGTTTCCAGTAATGTAACCACCCGGTCTGTCGTTATGTAAAACCTACCTTATAATTGTTGTTATTGACTTATCATAGACCGATTATTCTATTACTCATGGGTTAGAGTTGATAGGCTTGAAATCGGAATGGTTAAATGAGAGTTTAGTCCCTTAGTCTTTAAAGATAGCCTAAAAATGGGAAAAGTCAACTGAGAGTTGACTTATTGGTAAACGACCACGGAATGCAGAATTTATGGCTCGAATAACTTCGTTAAGTGATTTGGGACTTAAGAGTGTGTCCGGAATAATTTTGTGATGTCCGCTGTAGAATTAGGTTTGAATTGGCGAAAGTTAGTTTTTGGCAATTTCCGATCGGAAGTGGAAAAAAATTACAAATCAGGATCGGAATAAATAATTTGCATCAGTGGTAAAATGTTATTTCTGAAAAGAAAAAACGAAGAAGAAAAACACGTTACTCCATTTGCCATTTGATAAGTTTGTCCAATATAATTTTTATGCTGAATTGTCTTGCAAAAAGTATGGTCATCAATGTAATTATTCAAAATCTCTAAGAAAAACTAATAATTCCAAGTATTTAAAAGACAAAAAAGAAAAAGCAAAAAAAAAAAAGAAACAAAGATTACAAAAGTGTACAGAAACGATTCCAAACCCTTTGGACCTAAAAAATTTTAACATTGCTCTTTCGGCAGACTCCAAATTCTGCCGCTGATTCCAGCCAAAACGACGGCTTTGCAAGCAGTAGTAGTAGTAAATTGATAAATCATCTATTTTTGGACGGGAAGAAGCTTTTGAGGCGATTTTAAAGAGATAAAATCAGTGTTCTTAATAGATGTAAGTATTTTGGACCTTAAAACAAGATTATAGGTGATTATAGAACATAAAACCAGTGTAAATTCATGGAAAATCAGTAGAAAAATTGGATTTTAGGGCTTGAGATTATGAGACCTTTGAGGGTCGATTTGAGGGGTCAAACGAACTCCGATTTTAGCGTTGTTTATATGTACGGACTAGTGAGAGGAGGAAGAACATTTTGGTATAAAAATTTTCTAGTTCCGAGATGCGGGCCCGGGGGTCAGATTTTGGCTAAATTCGGGTTTTATGCTAAAATTGGTACTTTTCAATTGGAATTCATTCCTTTAGCATAATTTGATGATAAAGGTCTGATCTTTATAGATTTGGAGCACTCGAAAGTTGATTCGAGAGGCAAGCGGGTCGCAGAGTAGCTTTTTGGGCTAGTTTGAGGTAAGTAATGTCTTTAAATCCTGTCCTGAGGGTATGAAACCCCGAACTATGCACCCCTTCACGGGTTTTGAAATGCAAAGGTTGAAACTTTGGAGATATATTCCCTATTTAGGAGACTATTGAGTTGCGAAACCGATTTCTAAGCTTATGCTTAACTAGTATATATATATTATGATATGTTTTGGGCTGTAACCCATGTTTGGGGCTAGTGCCGATCTGTTTACCCCTTGGGGGATGTTTTACTGTGTTTCCTCACTTGATATGTTGTGATTTTCACTCAGTCTTTTTCCTGATAAATTGTTTTGACACTCAGAGTATTTTGAAACTATTTTTGAAAATGAAACACTGATTTTGGGTCGAGAACCCGGTATATTTATGGCCTGATGGGCAAATTGAGAGTGTCTGACTGAGTGAGGTTGCGGGCCTATATTGTGAGGATGTTATGATATGAGTGAGGTTGCGGGCCTATGTTGAGAGTGATTTATGCCGTGATACGACTTGTTATATAGCGCTTGGGCTGTAGGAGCCCCTCCGGAGTCTGTACACACCCCCAGTGAGCGTCGGTACCGATTGAGTGATGATTATTGCCTGATGGGCTGATACTGAGTGATTGTGAGGATGCCTGATGGGCTGTTACAGAGTGATTGTGAGGATGCCTGATGGGTAGTGGTTACCAGAAATGATTTTTGGCCCCTTTATGATGATTTTACTAAGTTTTCAAACTATGATTTACTTCTTTTTCGAACTGGTTTTTACTGAGATATACTGATGTTACACTGTTTTCAAAGGGATTTCTGGAAACTGATTTCGAACTTATTATTTAATAAATACTACATGGTGATTTGGTGTTTTTACTGGTTTTGTGGAATTGTGTATCTGTACTGTGTATTTTATATTACTCAGACTGTGATTTATTTTCATTACTACTGAGTTGGCGTACTCATAAAGACTCCATGTGCCTCTATGCACAGATTCAGGTGACGGTCTGGAGCATTAGCTGTTCTTGCTTGTTCGTTAGCGGATTTCACGGGATTTTGAGGTAGCTGTCCAACGTCCACAGCTTCTCCACTTCCCTTCCTTATTATGTTTTTAGCATTTGATTCAGAGACATATGTTATAGTTTTAGTAGAGTTAGTTTTATCTATTTTCAGATGCTCATGATTATTGACTCCAGTTCTTGGGAGGTTTGTTTAGGATATTATGGGGACACTGAAGATTTAATTATATTATTTGATACTACGGTTGCTTGCTTATTTTTATATTGTGAACTGTTAAAATTGAACAAAAGCGTAGTAATGTGATGGTTTGCTAGCCTAGTTCCACGATAGGCGCCATCACGACCTGTTAGGATTTGGGGTCGTGACAAGTTGGTATCAGAGCTCTAGGTTACATAGGACTCAACGGTCATGAGCACGTTCAGTAGAGTCTTGTGGATCAGTACGGAGACGTCTGTACTTATCTTCGAGAGGCTGCAGAACTTTTAGGAAACATCTCTATTTTCTTGAACTCTTTCGTGCCAATCTGTTGAATTTTGAATCTAAACTTATGTTGTTTCATTCTCTCACAGATGGTGGGACACGCAATACCGAGCAGGGTAACCGAGCACCACCTTGATCCATGAGAGGTCGAGGCTGTGGTAGAGTTAGGGGACCAGCTCAGGCAGCAGCGGGGATCCCCCAGTTATTCAGTATCAGGTTCCCGCTAATGTTTCCCCAGCAGGACAGGCTTCGGCACCTGCTGTGCCTATTGTGATTTCGGGTCTCCAGGAGACTTTGGCTCAGATATTGACGGTGTGTTCCAGTTTAGATCAGGCAGTTGCTACGACTACTACTGCCTATGCAGCTCAGGACGGGGGAGGCAACCAGACTCCAGCTGCCCGGGCACCTGAGCTAGTGGTACGGGATATTCAGGCACCAGGAGCAGCCCCAGATCAGCCAGTTGCTCCAGCTCAGGGTTTTGAGGTCGCTGCTATGCCTGAGGATGAGCAACGCAGGTTGGAGAGGTTCAACAGACTGAGGCCTCCGTCTTTCAGTGGTGCAGAGGGAGAGGATGCCCAAGGTTTTCTTGATAAATGTCAGAGAATGCTTCGTACTGCGGGTATTTTGGAGACCAACAGAGTTTCATTTGCTACTTATCAGTTTAAGGGTGCTGCATTTACTTGGTGGGAATCATTCGAGAGGCGTAGGCCTGTTGGTTCAGCACCTCTTACTTGGCAGCAGTTCTCCACTATTTTTTTGGAGAAATATGTTCCTCAGTCTCATAGAGAGGAGCAGCGCAGGCAGTTTGAGCAGCTGCGCCAGGGAGAGTTATCAGTCACCCAGTATGAGATAAGGTATTCTGAGCTGGCCAGACATGCTTCAGAGTTAGTCCCCACGGACGAGGAGCGTATCAGGAGATTTGTGGGTGGTCTCACGTATCAGCTTAGGATTTTGATGACCAGAGAGAGGGTGTCAGGAGCCACATTTGAGCATGTTGTTGATATAGCTCGGGACATTGAGTCAGTTCGCAAGCAGGAGCGTGATGAGAGGGAGGCTAAGAGGCCTCGGGGATCAGGTAATTTCAGTGGTGCTCCTCCTAGAGGGCAATTTCATCCTAACAGAGGTCGTCCATTTAGACCTCCACAGCCAGCTCGCCCAACTTACAGTAGTGCATCATCAGGGCAGGGTCCCCGTAATTTTCACCAGGGGCGTTCATCTTTTAGTGCTCTTCCAGCTCAGAGCTCTGCCCGATTATCATCTTATCAGGGTTCTTCTATGCGTGGTTCGTCCGGTGGTTACAATGGTGGCAGAGGTTCTCGTTCATTTTCATCCCCAGCTTCAGGTGGTTGTTACGAGTGTGGAGAGTTCGGGCATGAGTGGAGGTTTTGCCATCGTTGTTCTAGTGGCTCATCCCAGCAAAGGGCTCAGCCTTCGGCGTCAGCTCCAGTCACTTCACCACCTATCCAGGCAGCTAGGGGTGGTGTTCAGGCAGCTAGAGGCAGTCCTAGAGGGGGAGGTCAAGCAGGTGGAGGCCAGACACGTACTTATGCACTTCTAGCCAGGCCTGATGCTATGGCATCTGATGCGGTAATTACAGGTACTATTCAGTTTGTCACACTGATGCTTTGGATTTATTTGACCCTGGTTCCACGTACTCTTATGTCTCATCCTATTTTGCTCATTTTCTGAATATGCTCCGTGAGTCTTTGGTTATGTCTGTTCATGTTTCGACTTCGGTGGGTGATACTATTATTGTGGACCGCGTGTATAGGTCGTGTCTTATATCTTTTAGGGGTCTGGAGACCCGAGTGGACCTGATGTTACTGAGTATGGTCGATTTTGATGTAATCCTGGGCATGGATTGGTTATCCCCATGTCATGATATTCTTGATTGTCACGCTAAGACCGAGACCCTAGCCATACCCGGAATTCTGAGAGTTGAGTGGAGAGGGTCTGTAGAGCATGTGCCTAGTAGAGTGATTTCCTATTTAAAAGCTCAGCGTATGGTTGGGAGAGGGTGTGAATCTTATCTTGCATTTGTGAGGGATGTTAGTAGTGAGGCTCCTTCTATTGATTCTGTTCCTGTAGTCCGCGATTTTCCTGATATATTTCCTGCAGACCTGCCAGGCATGCCACCTCACAGGGATATTGATTTTGGTATTGACTTGGTTCCCGACACTTCGCCTATTTCTATCCCACCTTACTGCATGGCACCAGTAGAGTTGAAAGAATTAAAGGAGCAGCTTTAGGAACTCTTAGATAAGGGGTTCATTCGGCCTAGTGTGTCGCCTTGGGGTGCGCCGGTGTTGTTTGTGAAAAATAAGGATGGCACCATGCGAATGTGCATTGATTATAGACAACTAAATAAGGTTACAGTAAATAATCGGTATCCTTTGCCTCGTATTGATGACTTATTTGATCAGCTCCATGGAGCCAAGGTATTCTCTAATATCGACTTGAGGTCAGGGTACCACCAGTTGAAGATTCGGGATTTTGACATTCCGAAGACGGCTTTCAGGACCACATATGGTCACTATGAATTCCTGGTTATGTCATTTGGGCTGACCAATGCCCCGGCAGCATTTATGCAATTGATGAACAGTGTGTTTCAGCCCTACCTTGATACTTTTGTTATTGTGTTCATTGATGACATTCTGGTTTATTCTCGTAGCCAGGAAGAGCATGCTCAACACTTGAGAATTGTGTTGCAGAGATTGAGAGAGGAGAAGCTTTATGCAAAATTCTCCAACTGTGAGTTTTGGCTTGTTTCAGTGGCTTTCTTGGGGCATGTGGTGTCTAGCGAGGGTATTTAGGTGGATCCGAAGAATATTGAGGCGGTGCAAAGTTGGCCCAGACCGTCTTCAGCTATAGAGATTCGGAGTTTCCTCGGTTTGGCGGGTTACTACCGTCGCTTTGTGGAAGGATTCTCTTCTATTGCTTCACCATTGACTAGATTGACACAGAAGAGTGTTCTATTCAGATGGTCCGATGAATGTGAGGAGAGCTTTCAGAAGCTCAAGTCAACATTGACTACAACTCCGGTGTTAGTGTTGCCTACTGGTTCAGGTTCTTATACGATTTATTGTGATGCTTCTAGAGTTGGCTTGGGAGCGGTGTTGATGCAGGATGGTAGGGTGATTGCCTACGCGTCGAGACAGCTGAAGGTGCACGAGAAAAATTACCCAGTGCACGATCTTGAGTTAGCTGCCATTGTTCATGCCTTAAAGATTTGGCGGCATTACTTGTATGGGGTACAATGCGAGATTTACACCAATCATTGTAGCTTGCAGTATCTGTTGAGGCAGAAAGACTTGAATTTGCGACATAGGAGATGGTTGGAGCTTGTCAAGGATTATGACTTGACTATTCTGTATCATCCGGGGAAGGCCAATGTGGTGGCCGATGCCTTGAGTCGCAGAGCCGAGAGTTTGGGGAGTCTAGCTTACCTTTCAATAGCAGAGCGACCGTTAGCACTTGATGTTCAAACTCTAGCGGGTCAGTTAGTGAGGTTGGATTTATCAGACCCTCCATGGGTGGTAGCTAGCATGGCTTCCCGGTCTTCTTTATTGGAGCAGATCAAATCTCGGCAATATGATGACCGACACTTATTGGTTCTTCAGGATAGGGTTCGTAAAGGTGATGCCAGAGATGTGAATATTGGTGATGACGGGGTTGTGAGGATACAGGGCCGTATTTGCATGCCAAATGTGGATGGTATTCAGGAGATGATATTAGCAGAGGCTCACAACTCACGGTATTCTATTCATCCGGGTGCCGCGAAGATGTATCAGGACTTGAAACAACAGTATTGGTGGAGACGGATGAAGAGAGATATTGTAGAGTATGTAGCACGGTGTCTCAACTGCCAGCAGGTCAAGTACGAGCACCAGAGACCAGGCGGGTTGCTTCAGAGGTTAGATATTCCCGAGTGAAAGTGGGAGTGGATTACTATGGACTTTGTAGTCGGGCTCCCACGGACTTCGAAGGGTTTTGATGATATTTGGGTCATTGTGGATAGATTGACCAACTCCGCGCACTTCATTCCTGTCCGCACTTCTTACTCTTCAGAGCGGTTAGCTGGCATTTACATTAAGGAGATTGTCCGATTGCATGGGGTTCCCGTTTCTATCATTTCTGACAAAGGTACACAATTCATGTCTCAGTTTTGGAGGGCCGTACAGAGAGGCATGGGTACTGATGTAGAGATGAGCACCGCATTTCACCCGCAGACCGACGGACAGTCGGAACGGACTATTCAGATTTTGGAGGACATGTTACGGGCTTGTATCGATTTTGGTGGTTCATGGGATCAGTTTCTGCCGCTAGCAGAGTTTGCATATAATAACAACTACCAATCCAGTATTTAGATGGCCCCGTACGAGGCTTTATACGGTAGGAGGTGTAGATCTCCGGTTGGTTGGTTCGAGTCTAGTGAGGCTAAGTTGTTGGGCACAAATTTGATTCGAGATGCGTTGGAGATGGTGAAGTTGATTAAGGAGCGGCTTCGCACGACGCAGTCTCGGCAGAAGAGTTATGCGAACCGGAAGGTTCGGGATGTGTCATTTATGGAAGATGAGAAGGTACTGCTGAAGGTGTCACCCATGAAGGGTGTTATGAGGTTCGGAAAGAGAGGAAAGCTAATTCCACGGTTTATTGGTCCTTTTGAGGTACTTCATAAGGTTGGAGAGGTGGCTTATAGACTTGCTTTGCCACCAAGGTTGTCGAGTGTTCATCCGGTCTTTCATGTGTCGATGCTCAGGAAATATGTTGGTGACCCTTCTCATGTGTTAGACTTCAGCACGGTTCAGCTCGAGGGTAATATGTCATACGAGGTTGAGCCAGTAGCTATTTTAGCTCGCGAAGTCAGAAAGTTGAGGTCTAAGGATATAGAATTAGTAAAGGTGCAGTGGAGAGGTCAGCCAGTAGAGGAGGCTACTTGGGAGACCGAGCGGGAGATGCAGAGCAAATATCCACACTTGTTTGAGACTCCAGGTATGTTTCTAGACTCGTTCGAGGACGAACGTTTGTTTAAGAGGGGGAGAATGTAACGACCTGGTCTGTCGTTATGTAAAACCTGCCTTATAATTGTTGTTATTGACTTACCATAGACCGGTTATTCTATTATTGATGGGTTAGAGTTGACAGGCTTGAAATCGGAATGGTTAAATGAGAGTTTAGTCACTTAGTCTTTAAAGATAGCCTAAAAATGGGAAAAGTCAACTGAGAGTTGACTTATTGGTAAAAGACCTCGGAATGCAGAATTTATGGCTCGAATAGCTTCGTTAGGTGATTTGAGACTTAAGAGTGTGTCCGGAATAATTTTGTGATGTCCGCTGTAGAATTAGGCTTGAATTGACGAAAGTTAGTTTTTGGCAATTTCCGATCGGCAGTGGAAAAAAATTAGAAATCGGGATCGGAATAAATAATTTGCATCAGTGGTAAAATGTTATTTCTGAAAAGAAAAAAGAAGAAGAAAAACACGTTACTCCATTTGCCATTTGATAAATTTGTCCAATATAATTTTTATGCTGAATTGTCTTGCAAAAAGTATGGTCATCAATGCAATTATTCAAAATCTCTAAGCAAAACTACTAATTCCAAGTATTTAAAAGACAAAAAAAAAAAAAAAGATTACAAAGTGTACAGAAATGATTCCAAACCCTTTGGACCTAAAAAATTTAATCATTGCTCTTTCGGCAGACTCCAAATTCTGCCGCTGACTCCAGCTAAAGCGACGACTTTTGCAAGCAGCAGTAGTAGTAAATTGATAAATCATCTATTTTTGGACGGGAAGAAGCTTTTGAGGCGATTTTGAAGAGAGGAAATCAGTGTTCTTAATAGAGGTAAGTATTTTGGACCTTAAAACTAGATTATAGGTGATTATAGAACATAAAACCAGTGTAAATTCATGGAAAATCATTAGAAAAATTGGATTTTAGGGCTTGAGATTATGAGACCTTTGAGGGTTGATTTGAGGGGTCAAACGAACTCCGATTTTAGCGTTGTTTATTTGTACGGACTAGTGAGAGGAGGAAGAACATTTTGGTATAAAAATTTTCTAGTTCCGAGATGCAGGCCCGGGGGTCGGGTTTTGGCTAAATTCGGGTTTTATGCTACAATTGATACTTTTCAATTGGAATTCATTCCTTTAGCATAATTTGATGATAAATGTCTGATATTTATAGATTTGGAGCACTCAGAAGTTGATTCGAGAGGCAAGCGGGTTGCAGAGTAGCTTTACAGGCTAGTTTGAGGTAAGTAATGTCTTTAAATCCTGCCCTGAGGGTATGAAACCCCGGCCTATGCACCTCTTCACGGGTTTTGAAATGCAAAGGTTGAAACTTTGGAGATATATTCCCTATTTAGGCTACTATTGAGTTGCGAAATCGATTTCTAATCTTATGCTTAACTAGTATATATATATATTATGATATGTTTTGGGCTGTAAGCCATGTTTGGGGCTAGTGCCGATCTGTTTACCCCTTGGGGGCTGTTTTACTGTGTTTCCTCACTTGATATGTTGTGATTTTCACTCAGTTTTTTCTGATAAATTGATTTGACACTCAGAGTATTTTGAAACTATTTTTTGAAAATGAAACACTGATTTTGGGTCGAGAACCCGGTATATTTATGGCCTGATGGGCAAATTGAGAGTGTCTGACTGAGTGAGGCTGCGGGCCTATATTGTGAGGATGTTATGATATGAGTGAGGCTACGACCCTTTGTTGAGAGTGATTTATGTCGTGATGCGGCTTGTTATATAGCGCTTGGGATGTAGGAGTCCCTCCAGAGTCTGTACACACCCCAGTGAGCGCCAGTACCGATTGAGTGATGATTATTGCCTGATAGGCTGATACTGAGTGATTGTGAGGATGCCTGATGGGCTGATACTGAGTGATTGTGAGGATGCCTGATGGGCTGTTACAGAGTGATTGTGAGGATGCCTGATGGGCAGTGGTTACCAGAAATGATTTTTGGCCCGAGGGGCAGATTTTTGATGATTTTACTAAGTTTTCAAACTATGATTTACTTCTTTTTCGAACTGGTTTTTACTGAGATATACTGATGTTACACTGTTTTCAAAGGGATTTCTGGAAACTGATTTCGAACTTATTATTTAATAAATACTACATGGTGATTTGGTGTTTTTACTGGTTTTGTGGAATTGTGTATCTGTACTGTGTGTATTATATTACTCAGACTGTGATTTATTTTCATTACTACTGAGTTGGCGTACTCATAAAGACTCCATGTGCCTCTATGCACAGATTCAGGTGACGGTCTGGAGCATTAGCTGTTCTTGCTTGTTCGTTAGCGGATTTCATAGGATTTCGAGGTATCTGTCCAGTGTCCACAACTTCTCCACTTCCCTTCCTTATTATGTTTTTAGCATTTAGTTCAGAGACATATGTTATAGTTTTAGTAGAGTTAGTTTTATCTATTCTCGAATGCTCATGACTATTGACTCCAGTTCTTGGGAGGTTTGTTTAGGATATTATGGGGACGCTGAAGATTTAATTATATTATTTGATACTACGGTTGCTTGCTTATTTTTATATTGTGAACTTTTAAAATTGAACAAAAGCGTAGTAATGTGATGGTTGGCTAGCCTAGTTCCACGATAGCCGCCATCACGACCTGTTAGGATTTGAGGTCGTGACAAGTAAAAATACAATTATAAACGAAATTATTGATAATACTAAGAGTCTGAAGTTTAAAAACAATATTTGAAACAAAATTTAAAATTTTCAACCCCGGATCCGGTGTCACTCAATCATGAGCTGCTATATAAAAGAATGAAGAAATAGACAACATAGTCTCAAAATAAGTGCAATAGGTGGAATAAGGAAGAGAAGATGAGGTCAACTGCTACCTTGACAACTCCAATGAAAACTCTGACAGCTGCTCAATATTCACTACCGAGTCCCAATGTACCTGGATCTGCACACAAGGTGCAGAGTTACCGTGAGTACACCAAATCAGAGGTAACAAACCCAAACTATGGGCTGAGAGGTAGTGACAGACAAAACCTCAGAATTTACAATAAACAGTATACAAAAATTAGACATGCTAACAGTTTATAAGAATGAGTAAATATGCCAAGTATGCCAGGATACTCTACATGCCATCATAAAAATATATGTATGAAACCGGTGTGGATATGCAAATAGTTCTTGTATTGGTAAAAAAAAGAGCTTCACACGTGTAACAAATCTTGATGACTCAGTAGTCTACGTGGAACAATGAAGACACGACAGCTGGACGGGACTCTAAGAAGAGGTACGAGGCGAAGAGGGACGACAAATCACATCCATGGGTTAATTAGCTACGGATGTTTCAACCTAATTGAGAAGATGAAGAGACACAATCAAAAGTTATTTGGACAGAATAAAGGGCAGATTCAGAGATCTTCAAATTAGAGATCCATACGTTACACAACATTCGCTCAACAGTTACGGATGATTCATTGTAACGTTACATTGAAGTCTTTATTACTCATTAATGCTCAATCACTGAAAAAGGCAGACGTTATATTAGGAAATTTCCTATATAAGGGAGTAAAATATAACCTGTAAGGGGAGGATCCCGAACCACTATTGCAATATACTTTCTTTCTGTGTATCTTATTGCTTTCCATTTACAAGTTTACCTACTATAATCTTATTCTTTGATTATCAGAAACCCGTGTTCTTCTTAAAATAACTTAGGGCAAAGAATCCAATTCTTTGGTTAAACAAATTGGTTCCCTTACCGGGAATATGATAATCTTTGTTTGCTTTTCAAGCGATATCCTCTGAACTATGTCGAACTCCAACGACAACAACCAGCAAAGGAATGGAACTCCAGTTCCATCGCCTTCAAGAACCCCACGTAGTTCAAGGGAACAATCTCCAGGAAGATCCAATAACAACAATGATAATAATGATCAAAAAGTGGAACAAGATCGAGTAATGCAAATGATTGCAGAGTATGTGAGCCAAGCTTTGCAAGAATTTGCGAAGGGATTACCAGCAGCGTTACCTGCATCACCGACACCACCCCCCAATAATACCATCACAATAGAATATCCTCAATCTGGGTTGGCAAACTCAGGAAGGGGAAATACTCCTAATGAATCTCTTGAAGCGAGACCACTTATATCTAATAACTCTGAAGTACAGACTTTATTGCTAACTTTGCAGAAACAAGTGAAGGAACAAAACGATTGAATCGAACAAATTCCTGGAGTACCACCTGTTATCAAAGGCATTGGCGTTGATAGATATTCTCAACAAACTTGGAAACCAAGCGCATCACCCGTACCCATTCCAAAGAAGTTTAAAATGCATGACATACCTAAATATGACAGGACAACCGACCCACGCGATCATGTAACTGCTTTTACCACCGGAGTGAAGGGCAACGACTTAACAAAACAAGAAATTTAGTCGGTCCTGGTTAAAAAAATTGGAGAAACACTTACCAAAGGGGAGCTAACCTGGTATTCTCTTCTCCTTGAAAACTCTATTGATTCTTTTGATGAGCTTGTAGATTCTTTCATAAAGGCACTCTCTAGTGCGCAAAAAGTCGAGAAAAGGATGGGACATCTTTAAAATAAAACAAGGAGATACGGAACTACTTCGTGAATTTGTAGACAGGTTTCAATGAGAAAGAATGCAACTACCAAGGGTGCCTGATAATTGGGCAGCCATGGCATTTGCAAGTAATCTAAATGACAAAAGCTTAGAAGCCACGAGAAGACTCAAGGAAAGCTTAAGAGAATTCCCAGCTATAACGTGGAACGATGTTTATAACAGTTATAGTACTAAACTTCGAATAAAAGAAGATACCATTGCTCGTCCGAAAGAGGAAGATTATACCAGATCCAGGTGTTCAGAATCAGACAGGAGATCAGGTAAAAACAGGTACGATCCTTACATGGGACCATCGAGACGTGAAACTCGTCCCAGGTTCGAAAACACCAGGTCAGATTATGGATCACCAAGCAGAGATGCGGGCTCGTCTTCATCTAGATCCAGAAGGGATAAAGGTCAGCGACCTAGAGGTAATGCGCAAATTGGGGATCATACCTTTAATGTAAGTACCTCTGAACTAATTTCAGTGTTAAGAAATTTGGGTGATAAGGTTCGATGGCCCAAAGAGATGAGGTCGAATCCGAATAAGAGGAACACATATCTCTGGTGTGAATTACATAATGATCACGGACACAGAACTGCAGATTGCAAATTTTCGCAAGGTGAGGTAGAACAATTATTGAAACAGGGCTATTTGACAGAATTGTTCAGTGAAAATGGTAACAGGCATACATGAAGAACATGCAGGAGCCCCCAAAACCTCCATCTCCAAAACGAACTGCCAACGTGATACACAGAGGTGAAGAAGTCAACAGAATGGTCTACAAAACGACCACAAAGTTCACAATTACACACTGAAAATGGGTTCGTGAAAATCTGGAAGCGGACGATATAATCTTCGATGATGCAGATATCGACGGATTAATGATTCCTCACAACGGTGCTCTGGTAATATCTTTACTTATTCATGACACTAACGTAAAAAGAGTGTCGATTGATCCAGGTAGTTCAGTCAATATCATTTTGCTAAGAGTCGTGGAAGAAATGCTATTGGGGAATCAAGTAATCCCAAGGGCATGAGCCATATCAAGGTTTGATAACTCTACGGTTATAACAAAAAGAAAAATTGAGCTTAAAAGTAATCATGGGAAGGCCATGGATCAAAAGTACCAGGTTCCAAGTCATCGATACTGACATGGCTTATAACGTAATCATGGGAAGGCCATGGATCCACGTCATGAAAGCAATACCCTCCACCTTGTATCAGGTAATTAAATTCGCCTCTGAATGGGGGATTCAGCAAATTAGAGGCGATCAGCAAACTGTGAGAAATATAAATTCTGTGGTACACTACAACAAAAAAGTATAGGTGGAAGAATCAAAAGATAAGGGAATCTCCCAAGCAGGTAACACCGCCCAAACATGCATGGAAGAAATTACTACCCAAATAGGTATGGAACGTATTATTGTTGAAACAGGTACGGAAGAAAATACTTACAAGAAGGTGAATCAAGTTACCACAGAAGGTGCATTGGACCACACGGATGTAAATTCCAGACAGGACGTCATTCATGAACCGAAGGAAGACGAGCACATCAAAACAATTACGGAATAGCTCGAAGCTGTTCCATTGTCTGAACAAAAGCCTGAACAGAAAGTGTATATAGGCACGAGGCTGAGCCCCGGTCGAAGAGGTATGTTAATTGATTATTTAAAGGCTAACGCAGACTGCTTTGCGTGGTCCCATTCAGATATGACAGGTATCCCACTAGAAGTGATGACTCATAAACTAAATGAATATCCATCCTTCGTACCTGTTAAGCAGAAGAAAAGAAAGCAAGGACCATTCAAGAACCAAGTGATTGACGAAGAGGTACAGAAACTCTTGAAGATTGGTTCGATACGAGAGGTAACGTACCCTAACTGACTAGCTAACATTGTGGTAGTACCTAAAAAGAATGGCAAATGGAGAGTATGCATAGATTATACTGATTTAAATAAAGAATGCCCCAAAGATTCATTCCCATTACCACATATAGATCAAATGATTGATGCCACCACAGGTCATGAATTGTTAAGCTTCCTAGACGCGTATTATGGTTATAATCAGATTAAAATGGATCCCTCAGACGAGGAAAATACCTCCTTTATTACAAACAGGGGGACTTATTGTTATAAAGTCATGCCTTTTGGCTTGAAAAAAACTGGATCCACCTATCAAAGGCTAGTGACCAAGATGTTCCAGAAACATCTGGGAAAAACGATGGAAGTTTACATCAATGACATGTTGGTAAAATCAACACGGGCGGAAGACCATTTCCGGCACCTCTCTATTACCTTTGACATTTTACGCAGGTAAAATATGAAGCTGAATCCATAAAAATGCGCTTTTGGCGTAGAATCGGGTAAATTCTTAGGTTTCCTTGTATCAAACAGGGGAATAGAGGTAAATACTGATCATATTAAAGCTATAGAAGGAATACCTGATGTACTTATAAACAAAAAAGAAGTTCAAAGACTAAGGGGAAAAATTGCAGCCTTAGGAAGATTTATTTCCAAATCTTTCGAGAAACGTTTTAAATTCTTTGCAGTTCTCAAAAAGCAAAATCGGTTCGAATGGACTGAAGAATGCCAACAGGATCTCAAAGACCTAAAGTCTTATCTATCAAAACCTCCGTTGTTGTCAAAGCCAAAGGAGGGGGAGAGGCTGTACGTCTACCTTGTCGTCTCGGAAATTGCTGTAAGTGCAGTGTTGGTAAGGGAGAATAAAGGTAAACAATCTCCTATTTATTATGTAAGCAAGACATTACTAGATGCTGAAACTAGGTATCCACATCTAGAAAAATTAGCCTTAGGTCTAATCATGGCATCCAGAAAATTAAGGTCATACTTTCAATGACATCCAATCACAGTTGTGACCTCGTATCCATTAAGAAACATATTGCATATATAAGAAATATCAGGAAGATTAGCCAAGTGGGCTATAGAATTAAGTGAGCATGAAATAATATATCAGCCTAGGACTGCAATCAAGTCTAAGATCTTAGCTGATTTTGTCGCTGACTTTAGTAATAACATTGTCCCTGAAGTGGAGAGAGAGTTACAACTCTTCAACGGTGTTAATCCGGGTCTATGGACCCTATTTACTGATGGTTCTTCCAATATAAAAGGTGTCGGTTTAGGCATAGTCTTAATATCACCCACGGGTGAAAATACACGACAAGCTATCAAATGTTATCCTATAACTAACAATGAGGCAGAGTACGAAGCTGTTATTGGAGTATTAGAACTTGCACGGGAACTCTCAATCGAGCAAATCATGATCAAAAGTGATTCCACACTGGTAGTAAATCAAATGCAGGGGACTTACATCAGAGACTCGGATGCTACAATATTTGGAAAAGGCACGAGTGCTCATGAGAAAATTCAAAACATGGAAGGTAGTAAAGATACCTAGAGAGGAAAATGCTGAGGCAAATGCATTAGCTAACCTCGCAACAGTCACGAAAGTAACAAACAAGGACAATGCAATCGTCTTTCATCTATTCCATTTAGCTATCGATCAGGATAGAAATGAGGTAACTTTCAATAATTTAACCTGGGATTGGAGAAACGAAATCCTAAATTTTTTGCAGAATGGCACCGTACCTGAAGACAAGAAAAAAGCTCAAGCACTTCGCGGCAAAGCTGCACGGTACTGCCTCATTCACAACTCATTATATAGAAAGATGTTCAGGGGGCCCCTAGCAAAATGTCTCGGAACTAACCAAATGGAGTTTGTGATGAAAGAAGTCCACGAAGGACACTGTGGGAATCACTCAGGGGCGAGATCCTTAGTGAAAAATCTAATCAGAGCAGGATTCTATTGGCCTAAAATGGAAGAAGAGGCCGAGAAATTCGTATCCAAATGCGATAGGTGCCAAAGTTTTGCCAATAACATGCATCGACCAACGGAATTATTGCATCCAATAATATCCTCATGGCCTTTCATGAAATGGGGTAGGGACATAGTAGGACCTCTTCCCACAACTAAAGGACAGGTACGATTTTTGCTCATGCTAACCGGCTATTTTACAAAATGGGTAGAGGCAAAAGAGTTCAAAAAAGTGCGAGAAAAGGAAGTTAAAAGCTTCTTATGGTGAAACATAATATGCCGCTTTGGGATACCAAAGGAGATCGTGTGCGATAATGGCCCACAATTTATAGGCTCGCAAATCACAGAATTCTTCGATAGCTGGCAAATCAAACGGATCACTTGAACGCCACACCACCCCGTGGCTAATGGTCAAGCTGAGTCAACGAATAAGGTCATCATCAACAATCTAAAGAAGCGGCTGGATAAAGCCAAAGGAAACTGGCCTGATGAGTTACCAGCGGTAATATGGGCATACAGAACAACTTCAAAAATAGCCATGGGAGAAACTCCGTTCGCATTTGTCTATATCTCAGAAGCCTTAATACCTGTGGAGATTAGATAACCAAGCATAAGGTTCACAACAACCATGGAGGAAGCAAACGACGACAAATTGAGGACCAATCTGGACCTGCTCGAACCACAGAGAGAAGCAACACTTATACAGATGGCATCTCAAAAACAAATCATAGAGAATTATTACAACCGTAAAGATCATCTCAGTTACTTCAATATTGGGGACTTCGTCCTTAAAAAAGTCTTTCAATCAACGAAAGAAGCAGGCGCGGGAAAGCTAAATCCAAACTGGGAAGGACCCTACAAAATCCGAGGCATAGCTGGGAAGTGCGCCTATGAGTTGGAAGCTATGGATGACAGAATCCTACCAACAAGTTGGAATGACATTCACTTGAAGAAGTATTACATTTAAGGAAAAGAAGTACCCCCAGTGAGGTATCACACGTTCGATTTTATTTTGAACATTTGAAATTTTACTAACCTTTTTAGATGATAGGTATAAAGCTAAACCATCACCAGATGATGATATTAGGCCTGTAAAGACATGAGGAAATAACTAAATTCCCGGTCTAGGGTTACACTTTCTGATGGACATTTTAAAAAGGGTTAAGCAAGTCATCATCTAAAATTATATACCTCCGAGTCCTGTATGTTTTTACTTTTTAGGAAAAGGACCACAAGGAAGGAGTAGTCAAGTGCTCGAGATTTCATTCTTCAAAGCTCAAACACTTGGGGGACTATACAGTATGGAAGGCAAAAATGAAGAAAAAAACACTATCAAAGAGTCAAAGCTCGAGCCTGAAGATCTATCTATCCAGCAAGCCAAGTGATACGAGCAAAATTGAAAGAGCCAAAGACTCAAACACAAAGCCTCCAATCCAAAAAACCTTCGAACATGTTCAGGTTAAAAGGCAAAATGTTAGCAATGTTAGCCACGAGAAGAAATGCGCATCTTTGTACTTGTTCAAAAGAAAAAGTGTTGTAACTAAAAACAGTCACGAAATCTTTGTACTCATATATAAAACTGTTATCAAATAAAACAGTTATTGATGCAAAAGCATTTTCCTCGTGCTTATTGAAAACTGTTGTCGACAAAAATAGTTACGGGTGAAAACCCCAACTTTAATAAAAACTGTTACGAACGAAAAACGGTTGCTCTCTTGTATTAACTCGAAAAAATTGTTACATACGAAAAACAGTTACGAAATACAAGTGTATATCAAATCTATTAAAAGAAAACAGTTGCAACATGAGTTTTAGACGATAATCAAACACATGTAAAAAGTTGTGAAAGATCAAACGAAAAACTTTCCTCGGGAACATTCTTAAACATGTTGAAAAATTCCTATCACTCTATTGCATTATTACACCTTTATGAAGTTGAGACGTCTTCTTCATTAAGTGTCGATCAAAAAAGGGCCCTCTTCCATAAATTATTCTTACTACAAAAGGCACACATTTAATATGACACCGTGCCTATTACGAAAAGGTACGAGTAATCTAAAGCATTCTATATGCAAAATTCAGAGGTAAAACTAAAACCTCAAAAAATAAAGCATGCAAAAGACTTAAAGAGTGAAACAGAAACTCAACGGAAAACAAAAGTCATACTTGCATTAATATATTAAAACGGCTAAGTAAAAACTACGTACTAACTTATACTTAGCTGTATAAAATTANGGTGAATCAACATCTTAATCTTCTTGAGGAGGGGGATTGACTTTTTCATCAACAAAAGGATTAAGAGCAGCTTGGACGAAGAGGCTTGGACAACAGGAGTCTCACCTTCAGGTGGGGAAAGATCCAAACCTTGTTGAGCCTTTTCCATGGCTTCCTTGATCTTAAAAATTTCGGCATCAAGGTCTAAATCTCCCTGACTCATTTCCGTCAATGTATCGGGGCGAGAATTCATGTACTCCCAACTAACATCGACAGTTTCGGCCTCTTCGAGACTTTCATAATCTTTCTCCCATATCTGAAGCTCGGCTCTTATCCCATCCTTCTCGACTTCAGCAGCTTCATGGGCAGCCCTCAAGGGTACAATTGACTCCTCCAAAGATTGGGTTTTGTCTAAAGCAATGCGTAGATCCTCCTGAGTTTGGGTAAGTGACTGCACAAGCTCACCTGAGTATTCGTCCTTCTGCTCTAGCAAAGCTTTCAAGATCCTAACTTCTTCCGAGGCACGAGATAATTGCTCAACGAATGAAGACTCGAGAATGCTCTTGTCTTTTTCCGCTTGGTTAGAAGAAGCCTTCTCCACTGCCAACTCCGAAACCACAACTCTCATCTGCTGCTCCAAGGTATTCTTTTATTCTTCTAAGGCTTCCACGTCGAGCCTCAGGAATTCAGATTGCCCCTTCCAATTCCCTGCTTCAACATGCCACTCTGTTAGATCTTGCTCCATGTTAGAAATCCTCTTCATGAGTTTTGTGCGTATGAGATTGATATACAAAAACAAAATCGATTAGATTTGGTAATTACATAAGAATGGGATACAAAAGAACGAACGTTACCTTCAAGGAAGAATGCATAACCTCATTATCCCAGGTAAGAGAATTGTGACTATCCAGCTTGGTCCTCTCTGTTAGGCCAATCAAAGGATTCAACCACACTTCGGGTTGGCCAGATTTCTTAAAAAGGCTCCCATCAGCCAGAACCTCAATTAGCACTTGCCTCATCTCCCTGCTGGAAGGCCCTACTTCTCTAGTAGGAGGCACAGAAGAAGGCTAAGATGAAGGAGCCACGGGCAATGAAATTTGTGGAGTTGAAGAAGTTTCAGGCATGGAAACTTGAGGAGCTGAGAAAGCCACGGGCAAGGCAGCGGCAGAAGCAGAAATGGCCAAAGGAGCAGTGGAAATAACCGAAACAGATGAAGGGATTTCTTTAAAGGAGGGAGCAAAAACAGCCGCCACATTAGCAGTAGGGCCAAAACCATCGTGGAATAGATGATCCGCAGAGTCATGTGCAAGAGAAGAAGAAGAATCTCCAGGGGTAGGAGGTCTGACACCAGGTACGAAAGACATAGCCACGGGTGTAGACTCATTGTCTGAGACCACCCTTCTTCTACGTGACCTGTGCACTAAAATGCCCTCCTCTTCTTCTTCTTCTTCTTCTTCTTCTTCAAAGGTCTTAGACCCACCAACTTTCCTCTTGGAAGAAGAGGAACCAGTAATAATCTCCTGGGCCTGAGCCAAAGACTTCTTTGGGATGGATGCAACAGATATCCCCTATTAGAAAACCCTGTCAAAAGGAAAAGGGTTAAACAAACGAAGAAAAAGAAGCTCGAGTAAGGAAAAGAAGCGAAAACAAAAGTTTCACTTACCATGGGTCTTCACTTTCTAATCGTACTTCACGAAGAAGTACTTCCAAGATCTTTCCTCCAATGGAGAAACTGATAACAACTTTTGTACCCAATCACGGATACCGGAGACATCCTCAACAATACCCATGATTGCTAAAAGAGAAAGAAAATAGATACGGTGTTAATAAAACACTTAAAGCAAAGAGAAAAAAAATAACAGGTGTGAGCTAAAATGTACTCACGTGCGCGGTTCTACTTCTCAGGGAAGGGAAGGTTTTCCTCACTGATGCGTGGCTAGAATTCATGATTTTTAGCATCATATACCGTGCATTTTAGGTGTTTT
>MDKI01063017.1:0-23110 GCA_005239505.1 Nicotiana paniculata | reverse complement strand
TTTTAACCGGTCTGGGCCGGGCCGGTTACGGGTCAACCCGGCCCGTTAGACACCCTTAATATCGATACAACGCAGGTCATGTGTATTTCTACCCATCATGGTTGGATGATAGCATAGCAGGAATAGTCGAGCCATGGGTCGGTCAAGGAAACAGGGTCAAAGATGAAGCTGTTGAAGCACAGGTGAAGTATAAAAGGCTACGCAAAAGAGTCCTCAAGTCCGAGGCCAGGCATTTGGAACATCACAAGATTGACATGGAGGCAATTAACGAGTGGAGGGAAATGGCTACAAAGTCAACAGAAAGGTTGGAGTATTTAGAGTAGGGTATGATGGAGCTTGATGGGAAGGTGAGGAAAAGAGTCATAGGCTGTCAGGATGCAGAGGGCAACGAAGGAGGACATCTAGCAAGGGTGTATCTACTGCTGGACATGCGCGACCTGGGGAATCTGATTGACGAAGCCAAGAAGGCCAAGCTTGGATAACGTCCCTCTGGGACCGAGTAGATTAGAATTCTTTGTTTTCTAGAGTCGTTTTAGAATTCGAATGTAATAAGTCAAATGCCAGTAGTGACTCATTTACTTATTATCGCTTTAGGTTCGTCTCATTTACTACATTAATGAAATGAGGCAGTTATCGACATTAAATTTCTACAAATCTACATGTCGCTAGGCCTACCTCGGGCATAACAAGGGTCCCAAATTAGGACGTGCGTTTATATTTCCGCAATACGTGTTTAAATACTGCAAATACCTTTTTAGAATCCTTACTTACTTGTTTACCTTTTTGTTTTTCTTTATTTTGATTATTCACATTCCCTAAGGTTGGTTCGCATATACTGACATCATCAGAATATCACACCAGATCCAGAGGCCCTCCACCTCCTCCTCCTCGAAGTGATCCAAGAAGTAAGGGAAAAGATAAAATGGATGATATGAGGGGTGTTAGGACAGACAACGCCACACATGTAGAGAATTTTGAGACTTCAGACGGTCGGAGTACTCCGGGACAGAATGATTTGGTCTTACGGTTAGAGCAGAAGATACTAGAATTGCAAGGAGAGCTTGGTCAGGTACGTAACTTGGAAAACCTCTCCCTCACCTTAAACGTCCCAGACATCAACCAGCAAAACACTCAAAACCCAGTACCTCCTTAAAACACACCAAACCAACATCCATAAAATCCTCATGCACCCCATCAATACGCAACACCTCCCCAAGATCCCAATCCTCTACCAGTACCAACCCCTCCTTAACACCAATATCTCCCGACTCAATACCCGCAAACCACCACTTGATACTCCTCAACATACCCCACAACCTATCCTCGATCTGCAAAATTCAACTAATGATCATCACTACATTCAAACCCCTGGCATCCACCAAAACAATCTCATATACGTAGAAACCTTACCCCACTCCACTCGCCCAACCTCATACACACCAGAATCCGCCGAGAAGGACTTTCTCATCAAGAATATGGCAGAGGAGCTCAAGAAGCTCACAAGCCGAGTCCATGGTGTTGAAGGATGCAAAGGGATTGAAGGTCTGAATTATGAGGATCTATGTATTCAGCTAGACGTAGAACTACTGGAGGATTAAAAACCTCCTAATTTTGAGATGTTTGACGGAACAGGTGACTCAAAAGTACATTTGAGGACATAGTGTGACAAGCTCATGGGAGTTGGGAAGGATGAAAAGATTCGTATGAAGTTGTTCATGATGAGTCTCACTGGAGACGCCCTATCTTGGTATATCAGTCGAACTCCCAAGAAGTGGGTTAATTGGGTAAGAATGGCCTCATACTTCATGGATCGATTCAGGTTCAACATAGAAAATGCACCGGGCGTCTTCTACATACAGAACCTCAAGAAGAAACCAACAGAGACTTTCCGCGAGTATGATACTCGATGGAGGTCAGAAGCTGAAAAGGTTAGGTCCACATTGGAAGAAGAGCAAATGAACAAATTCTTCGTGAGGGCCCAGGATCCACAATATTATGAGAGGTTAATGGTCATCGAGAATCACAAATTCTCCGACATCATCAAACTCGAGGAATTGAAGAAGGGATCAAGAGCGGAATGGTAACCAATTTTGAAGCATTGCAGGCTATGAACAAAGCATTACAGTCAGGGGGTATATCAAAGAAGGAAATATGAGCAGTAATGGTAGCCCAATGTCCAAAATCTCCACTCACATACCAAACACCTCCACCTACATATCAACCGTCACCTCCCAGATATCCTCACCCCACTACCGCCTATCACACCTATAACACCCAACCAACCTATTATCATTCACCTCCAGCTCGTCAAAACTATCAAAAACCCAGACCCAATTTCGATCACAGACCACCCAGACAATACACCCCAATTGATGAGTCTATCGACCAACTATATGAAAGACTAAAGGCTGCCAGATATGTCACCCCTATTCCCGTTGTTGCCATGGAAAACTCCTCCCAGTGGGTCAACCCAAACAAAACATGCGCATACCATTCCGGCATGAAGGGACATACCATCGATGAATGCTGCACTCTGAAAGACAAGATTCAGGCACTGATTGATACCAAATTTGTACAAGCAAAGGAAGTCGCGCCCAATGTTCGCAACAACCCTCTCCCATACCATAGGGTTGAAAGAGTAAATGTGATAGAAACTGATGAAGAATAGGATCCTGAAGGGTCAATTGGGCTTATTCGGGAAGGAGATGACCCTAAGAAACCTGTAGTCACACTCACTCCTATTGTGGTACAGGTATAACCACTAGTCGAAGTTGAGATAGACGCATCAACTCCGTTCGAAATCAAAGTGACAGCACCTGCAGCTACACCTGCTCCATTTGAAGTAGAAGTAACCACACCCTTCACTGTGACGGTAGAATCCACATCGCCCTTTAAATCCAATGTCGTACCTTGGGATTATGTTACCGAAGCCAGGAGGAAAAGGAAAACAGAAATGGAAGAGTCGGGTGCTGCACAAGGGATGACCAGAACTGGAAGAATCTATACACCTGAGAATTTGGGAGGAACAAGTAAGGAAGCCACTGCCAAACAATCCATCATTGAAACCTTTCAGGATGATCTCTGGAGGAAGGTACATGCAAGGGAATATTCTGTGGTAGACCATCTGAAAAAAACTCCCGCCCAGATATCCATCCTATCACTACTGCAAAATTCTGAAGCGCATAGGAATGCTCTGATGAAGGTGTTGAATGAAGTGTACGTGCCCAACAATATCACTAGTGGGGAAATGGCCAACATGGTGGGGCAATTGCTGGAGCACCTTTCACAAAGATGAGTTGCCGCCGTAGGGATTGAGCCACAACAGGGCACTTCACATCACAGTACAATGCGAGGATAAGTTCATTTCCAGGGTTTTGATAGACGGAGGATCCAGCCTCAACATCTGTCCATTGACAAATCTAAAAAGGTTGGGAAAGGTTTTGCATGAAATACGAGCAGGGACTATGAATGTGAAGGCGTTCGATGGGTCACAAAGAGCCACAATTGGGGAAACCAATTTATGCTTGTACATGGGTCCCACTTGGTTCGATGTTGAATTTCAGGTACTAGACATATCTGCCTCCTACAATTTGTTGTTAGGACGACCTTGAATACATGCCGCTCGGGATGTTGCGTCCACTTTGCACCAGGCTTTGAAATTTGAATGGAATCATCAAGAAGTAATCATTCATGTAGATGGGAGAAATCCATTTATATCAATCAAATTGTTCCGGTCGTGGAAAATAGAAGGAAGTTGGGCAGAGAGACTTATCACCGCATCGAGCGCGTCAATGCAATTGAGAAAGATAAATGGTGGAGCAGCAAAATAGAAAGCATACTGGCATGGTCGGGGTATGAACCCGGCAAAGGACTTGGAAAGAAACTCCAAGGCATTACCAAGCCAATACAACTGAAACGTCATGGTACAACTTTTAGGCTTGAATATCCGTATACCTGGCAAGAATATGATGGTTGGTCGTCGCCATGGCATGGTCCCTATTACCCTCTTGAGCAGCCAGTGCCACATCTGAGTCAATCCTTTTATTAGGCCGATACAATATGGGGATCCGGAGAAGAAGAAGCTTTGGCGGGACTAAGGAGCCTGTTCTTGGAAGACGAAGATATGGATTGCAATGTGATAGTTGAGGAGGAGGAGAAAAAAGGCCTTATCATTCAGACAATGGAGAGGGGAGCATTTCTCAGAAACTTGACCACCACACCATCCAGGGCCAGATGAGTCCCGGTGTAGCATGGCTACTAGTGTTATTTGAAAAACAATTATTTTGAGCATTCTATTTCAAAAACATCTTTCTTTCACCATTTCGCTTTGGAAAACATTATTTGAAGTCATTTAAACGCTACTTTGTTCAAAATTTCAGCATTTTTTTCAATAATTGATGTTTTGTTATCATTACCTTTCATATTTTTCCTCTACAACATTATTATTTCTTACCTTGATGAACCAACGATTGTGACATGTAATGAGACAACACAACACAAGGATAGCGATTCGGAAGAGATAGAAGAAGACGGTGTGATACCTGAAGAGATCGTTAGAGAAGTTGAGAACTTTGAGAACAAACCTAAGTCCAACCTGGACGAGACTAAGATAGTCAATTTGGGAGATTACGAAACCATCAAAGAAACTCGCATAAGCATCCACTTGTCACCGTCAGAAAAGGAAGAATACACTCGCTTCCTGAAAGAATATGAGGACATTTTCCCATGGTCGTATGATGATATGGCCGGTTTGAGCACATCCATAGTGGCTCATAAATTCCCTACCAATACAATATGTCCGCCAGTAAAGCAGAAGCTCAGAAAATTCAAGCCGGATATGAGTTTGAAAATCAAAGAAGAAATCACCAAGCAGATCAAAGCTAAATTGAACTACGCTTGACCTGATTCCCGTTTAAGAGGGGATACATAGGCAACCCTGTGAGTTCGGTCACAATTCAATAAAAATTTCCAATTTTCCCCATAATCAAAAACTGGGGCAGAATTTTGAAGAGGAACCTCAAAATTTCAAAGCAAGTTCAGCCAACGGCATTGCATGCAGAGCATCCAGAAGATCAATTAGATAACTGGGGAAAATTTTTGAGGAGGACCCTCAAAATTCTAAGTCAAGGAGGTATCAATGTCTCTGATAACGTCACAGTCACTGGTTCATCTAATTGATTTCTTAATCTGCATATTACTATGTTTTGAAAACCATACGCGCATACTTTTGAAAAACTTTATTTTTAGCCAAATGCTACTCATGGTAACTCGAACAGAACCTTCAGGGCAGAGTGGAGCAAAGCAAGCAGAAAAAGTCACAAACCAACCTCCCCCACAAACTCACAGATTTTCTTTGGATGCAGGAATAGGTCATCGCCATAAGTATAGTCGCAATACTAGAACCGCCACACATAAATATGTCTCCAGCTAAAAATACTTCACTTTTATTTGCTACTCGTCTATTTGCATGAGACTAAGCACTGTCTCAATCTTGCATAAGGATAAGACCTACCTCTCTATTTGCATAAGGATAAGCATTGCCTTCTCCTTGCATGAGACTAAGCACCGTATCGAATCTTGCATAAGGCTAAGCCATGCCTCTCTATTTGCATAAGGCTAAGCATTGCCTTCTCCTTGCGTGAGACTAAGAACTGTCTCGAATCTTGCATGAGGCTAAGCTTTGCCTCCTCATTTGCATAAGGATAAGCATTAACTTCTCTCTGCATGAGGCTAAGCACTTTCTCAAATCTTGCATGAGGCTAAGACCTGCCTCTCTATATGCATAAGGCTAAGCATTGCCTTCTCCTTGCATGAGGCTAAGAACTGTCTCGAATCTTGCATAAGTCTAAGCCGTGCCTCTCTATTTTCATAAGGCTAAGCATTTCCTTCTCCTTGCATAAGGCTAAGCCCTGCCTCTCTATCTGCATAAGGCTAAGCTCTACCTTCCCTTTGCATGATACCAAGCACTGTCTCGAGTCCTGCATGCGGCTAAACACTGTCTCGAATCTTGCATGAGTCTAAGCCCTGCCTCTCTATTTGCATAAGGCTAAGCATTGACTTCTCCTTGCATGGGGCTAAGCTCTACCTCTCTAACTACTTAAGGCTAAGCTCTGCCTTCCCCTTGCATAATACCAAGCAGTGTCCCAAATATTGCATGAGGCTAGCCCTGCCTCTCTATTTGCATAAGGCTAAGCATTGCCTTCCATTTGCATGAAACTGAGCACTGTCTCAAATCCTGCATGAGGCTAAGCCCTTCCTCTTCATTTTCATAAGGCTAAGATCTTCCTTCCTTGCACTGGACTAAGCATTGTCTCCCTTTGCATAACACAAATGTTGCTATATTTCAAACCTTGCATTATTCTCTTCTTTCGGGACTAATCTCTGCTCCCAACTCTACACGAGATTAAGCTCTGTTTGTTTTATCTCCGTCATCATGTCTATGAATTTCATAGGCTGATATATAGCCAATTTATCCAAAGGCGTCATATTCCGAAGGCATCATCCTCATAGTCGGAAGACACCATGCTACGGCCTAAGGATCTCTCAATCCTGCACATCATTATTTAAAGGCATCATGGTTCGGAGGCACCATCTTCATAGCCTGAGAACATCATTTTCATGGCCTGAAGATCCTTTACCGCACAACCCATGGCCCGGGAAATCATGGTCTAAGGACGTCATCCTCACCGTCCAAAGACAATCTCCATGGTCTAAAGGGAATTTGCATCATGTTTAAATTTACAAAAAAATCTATATGCACATATTGTGTTTTGAATTTGCATGTGATCATGAAGGTAACCGTTATCCTAATGGGAACAATCTTTGCTCCAGTTCTCACCCAATTCCCATACCCTCCAATTATTTCAAACGTAACCGATCATCATCCGTTACCAAGTCTCACTTACCCATAACCATTTTAAAATCCCAATTGATCCCACTCGGAATATTTTGTCCGCTCTTACAAACAACTCCACCGATTCATTCCACCGTTGGATCCAAACTACACATGGCCTGATTCCTGTAAAACCAGGGATACGTAGGCAGCTCAAAATCCAGAGTGCGGCCCATATCTTTCAAATCACTCCATTCGATCAAAATCGGTCATTATTTCTTTACCCGAAAACTCTTTCATCCTTCCGAAGTAAAGAGGGGCAGCTGTTAATACCCAATTTTTCCCTCATATTTTTTAAATATACATACATACTTTCAAAATAGCACATATGCATCATCATTTTATTTAAACACATACAAGCTTTTTTTCCTAATTTTCTATAATTTTAAAGATTTTAAAATTAATTTATTCCCATATTTTATTATATAAATTCTTATTAATTGCATCACAAAATATTTTACAATGATTTTATCATCTAATTTCACCATTTATACCAATATGTTGTTTTAAATATTTTAAATATATTTTGCATGATTGCATTCGCATTTTAAGGCCAAAATTGCACATTTACAATAATAGCCTATATGTACCTATAATTATTTTAATTATTCCAAAAATAATTCTTTTATATTTTTATAGTAATAAATAACTATTTTTACTTTCTTTACGCATAAATGATATTTTTATTATTTATTTATCACTTTTTGTAAATTAATTATTAATTAAATTGGGAATTTAAATAACAACCCATTTTTTAAACATTTTTCAGACCAACCCCAGCCCAATTACCCAAAACCTAGCCCATCCCAAACCAAATAACCCCTAACCCAATACACAACCGGTACCCGTTCCTACACCTGACCCAAGTCTCTTTTTAATCCTAGTCGTTGATCTCTCAAGATCAACGACCCCTGTTCACCCTTCCCTTTTTAATTTATCACCTTAACCCTAATCCCTCATTTCCCTAAACCCCTCCGCCCTCAAACTCTCTCTTCTTCTCCTTTTCTGAAGCCCTAGTGTCGTAACCCCATTTCCCCTTCGATTCCAACCCAGATATGGAGTTAATCATAGATTCCCTTACCTTATTAACCTCTTCCCCCTATTAGTTATCCATTTATTGTGTTACATAATTGCTTGCCTAACATGGTAATCAAATCCATTTAATTTCGAACCAAATCTGGTTCAGACCTTTACTTCTTTCCTTCTATATTCATTTTTGTCTCTATATGGTATGAATCTCTGAGATCTTTCTCAATTCTTTACTTGCCTAAAATTAGGGTTCAGATCTTGTCAGATCTGTTATGGTTCTCTATTTTTTTTAAATATTTTTCTTTATTGTTTTCGTATATTCATCTATGCGCATCTCTATTATTATTTTTAAGAGATTTTTGCTGACTAATTTTTACCCTAAAAATTAGGGTTTTGATTCTTGAAAAAATCCAACCAAATTTGGTTCAATCTTTAATTTTGTTGTTTATCCGTCTCTATGCATCTTATTCCTTTGATATTTCTGACTAATTTTACTTACCCTACAAATTAGGGTTTTTGATTATGTAATTCCTCCGTTGATTCTGTCTATCTGTTTTATGACTCTTGCCGTTAATTGTTTCACTTACCCTAAACTTAGGAGTCTTTGATTTCCTAATTACTGTGTTAAAATCTCTGTTTTACGCGTCTATTTACTATTACTTCTGGCTTGCCTTAAATAATGTTCTGAGTTTTCTTTCCTTAATTCATTGGATGCTTTCTTTGATTGATTATTTCCATGTTTATGTGCTCCGGTCTAGTGCTATTTAAACTCGCTCCCCTTTACCCTTAGAAAAAGACTTAGAACTCGAATATTTCTCACTACTAAAACTATGTACTGTTCTTATTCTGCTTTGATTCCTGGCCGGCTGGAAACCAAGGCCAGAAATCTTCTATTGTTTGCTGATGTTGATCATTGATGCATTGCTAAACCTCTTTCTGTTTCATCTGAACTAAGTAAGTTGTTGAAACTTCTCTACTATGTCACTTGTTCGATATGCTATTGTTATTAGACTAGTTGCTTTCTGCATTCTAGACGTGTTTAACTCAGTAGATAAAATTAGTTTAATCATGTGTAGCTTAAGACTGCCATTTGGTATTAAGTAGGTTTTGACACTAGTCCACCATGTAAACTCATTAAGCTTGTTGCTAAATCTGTTATCATGTTATTTATTTGATCCTGCGCTCACCATGCTATAATCTCTTGGTTAATGCTTACTGATAACTAATGTGCTTATTGACTCATGATTGATCAATGAATTTCTTTTGTATGACTTATCCTAATCTGAGTTCTGTACTGTCTTTTGTGAATCATGCTCATTAATTGGTCTTTATCAGTTTATGACTCTGTTAATCTTCAAACTTGTTTATTTCAAATCTTCTTAGTCTCAAAGTGTCTGTCTCTGTGTTATGTGTGATTCTATTCCCTAAGTATGTTTCCTAACCCTGTCCTACACTCTTTTGGGTCCCAACTCTTTGTTGGATGAAAGCCAAAGTAATCTAAGTACTGTCATCACCTTCCTGGTGTGAGCACTGCTCAGGGTTTATATGAGACGCTCGTGAACTCTGACACACCAGGATTTGGTCCATAGCTTTCCTTGAAATTGATTCTGATTATTCCTCTCTAGTGTGAGCACTTCCTGAGGTTCGTGAAGCCCTTGGGAACTCTGACACACTAGGGAATTGGGCTTGGTATGAAACAGATGTTAATCAATCACTATTGAGCTCTATGAACACTGGTTTTGGAGACGTTATGGATTGAAGGGCCTGGCCTATCCATATGTATTTGGGCCTACTGCAGGCTTCCTATAGTCTATATATTTTGTAATTTATTCGATTCTGGTCTGTAATAATTATTTGTAAATACAATTGGGGGTGATAATAAAACTGGGAAATGAGATTATTTGATATCCTATATGAAAGGGTTAGACAACATGCCTATAGGTCTTTTGCTATTATATGTCAGATAATATGCCTATAGGTCTTTTTCTATTGTATGTTAGATAACATGTCTATAGGTCTTTTGCTATTATATGTTAGATAACATGCCTATAGGTCTTCTGCTATTATATGTTAGATAACATGCCTGTCGCGCCCCCCTTTTTCTTCGCAAAATCGGGTTTCGACATTTCTGGGACAACTCCTTCTTTTGGGGATTGGGGTAAGGGGTTAGAAGAGTCGCCACCTAACAGATTAAGGTGCATTAGGGCACCTAGAGTAATTAACTAATAAACCAGTTTGCATCACCAGAAATCGGGTAAGGTCTCAATTTACCTCGATGGGAAGGTTTTAGGCACCCCTCGAGGTCCACAATGATGGGTCCCAGCCGAACTTAAATTAAGCGAATTAGTCTAAAAGGGAAGGAGAACAATTTGGACGATACAAGTTACTATACACAGGATTAAAAGGGGGTCCTAGGTTTTTTAGCCTATAGGATCATTCCATGCAATACTTGTAACTTCCCCAAGTTAAGGTGTTACTCATAGCATTAGCGCATAGGCTATCATATCCGTTACTACCCAATTACTATCTTTCAGTTGTTACTTAAGCGTTCTAATAGCTTCTAACTCGTTCCTTATGCGTGCCCTACCCGTCCCTTACCTATGGCCCTGGAGGTATTAGGACCTCTATTCAGGATGGTTCTAGACCGAGCTATGTTACTTAAAAATGAAAATTCTAGGCGACAAACAAAATACAAATAGGACTTTTATGTAAGGAAACAAATAAAGGCTCACATTGACCTCCACACATAAGTAGCAAATGCACGCAATTGAATCAGCAAGCTTCCTTAATTTTAGGATCCTATAGGTAGGATATCTATATGAGCAGAAACAGAATGTAAAGAAACAGCTTTGAGGCGAGCATCGAGGCCTATTAGCTTGCCTACTGATTTTATTAAGCATGAATCTGGGCACTTTCAGGCAGCAAATTGTCACAGTTTTTAGGCCCATAATCATTAACAACCCTTACAGACTCGCCTAAGTGATAGCCAGAATTGGTCGAACTCATAACTTTTTAACGGAACCCTATAGGCATGGTTTCTACGAGTTTATCATAAACCTATAACATGGTTTCTAAGTGAATTACTGATTTTAACTCATAAAGACATATTTTGTTCCTTTTAAGTCCTATAGGCATGCTTGCTAATTGCAGAATTGATTTAAACCTCTATAAGCATGATTTCTAAATTGAGACTGATCCTTACTTCCTATAGGCATGATATCTATTAGTTTAAATCCTATAGGCATGATTTTTAGGTTTGAACTGATCTTTATTTCCTATAAGCATGGTATCTATTAAACATATGTAGGCAGAATTTTAAGAAGATTTCCAGAAAAGGTTATTATTCAAACAAACAGAATCCTATAGACATGGTATCTAATGCACGTTGGGGTTAAAAATGTGTGGATCCTAGGATAGGATTTCTAATGCAGAATTACAAACAGGACCTCTAATATGCGAGTTTAAAAGTACAGAACTAAACAATCAAGAAATTCCTATAGTTTGATCACGCCCAACTATGCCTTATAAAAAGGACTAAGTGGATGTTGCAAATATAATCTGAGTATTTCGCCCAGAGTCGAATCCCACATGGAATTAACCTATCAATTATAGTTGTTATACTCACTCGATTCTTCGTACTCAACTTCCCAAAGATTATGAATATCAATTGTTGGTGTTTCTACTAACTAAAACTGAATGAAATTAATTAAACTAGAATATAACTATTGTTGGGTTGTAAACAAATGCGAGAAAGATCTAAGGTTATGGTTTTCCCTGTTGATAGAATCGCTTCTTGTATATTTCATGTAGTTTGGGCTAATTATCTCTATCAATCATGAGCATTTTTGTTACCGTAAATCTCTCCCGAGTAATTACGACAATTTACTAGACGCACTCTCCCGAGTTATGCTAGCTATCTTTTAGTATAGCTCAATTTAGATTGCACCCAAGGTATCGTTATCCCTAATCCAACCTTTAAACCCTCGGTTATGGATCCCTTATATACTTTGGGAATGGTGTTGTTAAACAACTACCTAAATATGAACTCTCTCCCAAGTAGATACACACTAAATAGGCACAGCTAATTGAGGGCCCATCAATCAACTACAACAAGAACTTAGTTGAACAAATAGAGATTAAAACCAAGAAAACTATATTAATATAACAAGATATTCATCCTCAACAGGTTACACCAAAACCTTAGACTAAATAAGTTAGGTACTCATAATTATGCTAAAAACAAAAATAAAATAATTCAACAATGGTAGAAACATAAGGAAGAAAGATGAGATTTATGCCCAATTGTCCTCCTTGCCTCTTGCCTTTGATTTTCTTGAAAAAAACTTTAAACCCTGATAATCCTCTCTTTTGGGCGAGTTGAACCTTATATAGGTTAAGTGAAATTGTCCCAAGCTTCCAAGTTTACCCCTGAAAAATAACGTGTGCGAACTGGACTAGCGCGGCCGCGCTACTGGGCACGCTAATGGCCGCGCTAATGGACGCGCTATGGCCGCGCTATGGCCGCGCTAGTGGACTAGTATTGTGCCTTAGCAATTTTCTTCGTTCTTTTCACACGCTAGAAACTCCAAGGGGCCTTTATCCTTCAATTTGGCTCCAAACACCATCCTAGGTCCTCATAAGCACACTTTGCTCCTGCGAAACATAAAATCCACAATTAGAGCCATTTTAACATCATTTAACATTCCTAAGACAGTGAATCGTAATGAAGTTGGAGTATAAGTAGATGCTAAACTACATGAATCTAGCCTATTATCAACACCCCACACTTAAATCATTTCTAGCCCTAGAGCAATCCACCCTACTCTACAAAGGTCCTTTCACTAAGCATTTCCCTAACGTGTCACACCACGAACATATTACAAGAGTTATACCTAGCAATGTAACATCTAAGCCTCAAGAGTCAACTCTCACGTGTCGTGCAATGTTCATACTTCCTTAATTTACTCTATACAAAGTTCAAGACTTACCTCTCTGTCATGAATCCAGTGCCCTTACCTCACACACGAGATTAGTTCCACAAGAATGAGATTAAGAACAAGTAGGAACTCGAATAGAAAGAATTCACTCACTCTCGGAAAGAACATTCATATGCCACAAAGCTGAACCATAGGCTTTCACGTAGTGTAATACTCTACTAATCGAGCCCATTCAGTCTAAGATCAATTAGGTCTTCATTTGGTTGTAATGTAGTCTAATGGACGGGTAGGATATATTTAGATATAGTGACTAACCTCCCTAAGCACTTTTAGTACATTTACTTTCGCTTTCAGACCATATTTATGCCAGGCCAGACATTCCACCACACTTTTATTTATATTACCCCCAAATTTACTTAGGTGCAATTATATCACTTCACCACTTATCAAGGATGCATTTATTCATTGTCCTTTTCTCTCTCTTCTTTTTTTCAAAACCTTGCACCTTTCTTTCTATTTCCTTGATTTCACTCAAAAACCAAACCACCACCCCACACTTTGACTTTTACATGCTCTCTAACAATTCAAGTGCTCATGAGAGGTAAAGGGTTCAAACAGACGGTCCTTCAAACAATTGGATAAGGTTTGTAATGTGGTTGCCAAAGAAATAGGCTTATAAGCTCAAAGGGGTTAACTATGATAGATTATAATCAGGTGGGTATACTTAATATCTGGCTTAACAAAGAAATTCCTATATCACTTCTAAAACTGAACGAAGCTACTATTTCTCTTTGTAAACACACAGGGCAAGTTCTAGGCAACGCATGTGGAGCATAGAATACAATGCAATACACCTTACACACATATGGCACATGACTCACTCCAGATTGGTTTATCAAGACACTCTCACCTAGTTTTCAAGTTAGTTACAACATACAAATTTAAGGCACTCCACACGAATCAACAACCGAGCCTAAGCGTCACATTCTAGAGTCTTTGGTGTTCGGGTGTAACAACAGTAAGGGATGCTTTTCCTGTTTCAGCTCATCGCCCAAAAACACCTACCACTAAAACAATAAAAAAACAAAAAAAAACTAACTACACCCGGTTCAAGCAAAACCCTTGGAAAAGAACCACAGTCAAAGAAAAACCAAGGGTGTCATGACCCGATTTTGGAGTCGTGATGGCGCCTGTCATGGAACCAGGCAAGCCGCCCCTTTCATCTAAGCTAAATTCAGTTTCCAGTAAAAATACAATTTTAAACGAAATTATTGATAATACTAAGAGTCTGAAGTTTAAAAACAATATTTGAAACAAAAATTTAAAATTTCCAACCCCGGATCCGGTGTCACTCAGTCATGAGCTGCTATATAAAAAAAATAAAGAATGAAGAAATAGACAACATAGTCTCAAAATAAGTGCAACAGGTGGAATAAGGAAGAGAAGACGAGGCACGATCGCCAGCTGCTACCTCAACAAATCCAATGAAAACTCTAACAACTGCTCAATATCCACTACCGGGTCCCGGTGTACCTGGATCTGCACACAAGGTGCAGGGGGTAACGTGAGTACACCAAATCAGAAGTAACGAACCCAAACTATGGACTGAGAGGTAGTGACGGACAAATCCTCAGAATTTTACAATAAACAGTATACAGAAATTTAGACATGCTAACAGTTTATCAGAATGAGTAAATATACCAGTATACTCTACATGCCATCATAAAATATATGTATGAAACCAGTGTGGATATGCACATAGTTCTCACAACCCTCACACAACAGTCCACTCAGTACCGTATATGGATCTCAGGCCCAGGGAAAAGTCTATCCCGGAATGTACATAATCATTAGTGACCGTAGTCACTCCGTACTGAGGAAAAAGGCCAATCCATCCCACAGAGAAAGTCCATCTCCGGAATACAACACTCGGACAAAATCCATGTCCAGGGATGATCTATCCCTCACATAACATCCACTTCGGACACGATCCATGCCCAGGGAAAATCCATCTCTCAACATTAATGCGCTCACTAGGGGTGTAAAGACTCCGGAGGGGCCCTAGTGGCCCAAGCGCTATATCAAGCCAACAAAGGCATGATTTAGTATCGCTGCGGTGTTCAGTCCGATCTCATAACTGTCTCAATAACAGGCTCTCAGCCTCACTCAGTCATTACTCTCCAGTCTCACTCACATAGATCACAGATGCCTCCATCAGCCCGAAACAATGATCAGTATGCATATAATCAACAATGATAAGTATGATAAGTATATGACCACTCGGGTCTCAGAATTTTCGGCGTGAAGCCTAGCATTTTTACTTAACATGATTTCCAACAGGTTCACAATTACTACATCAATAGAAGTGCAGATATCGATCAATAATAGCTACTAGACAAATGCCATGGGATAAGATAGGACACAAATACTCGGTGCACGCCTGCACGCTCGTCACTTGGCATGTGCGTCACCTCAATTATAGTCATAAATCATTTAGCTCGGGGTTTTGAACCCTCAGAACCAAGTTTGGAAACGTTACTTACCTCAAAACCGACTAAAATACTACTCTGCAGTGCCTTTGCCTATAGATTCGGCCTCCAAGTGCTCCAGATCTACCAAAAATCAGATTTATACCATTATAATATGCCAAGGAACGAAACCCAATCGAAGTTTATCAAAATTACTCGAAAATCCTGAAGTTGGCCAAACCCGACCCTTGGGCCCACGTCTCAGAATTCGATTAAATTTACAAAACTGGAATCCTTATCCTCCCACGTGTATCAAATTTACCAAAATCCGACCTCAAATACCCATTCAAATCATCAAAAGAATTTCCCAAATTTTCCTCCCATTTTCCCCCAATTTCCACTTTGATTCCTCAATTTACAAGGTAAAAATCAAGACTAATTCATGAAATTAGGTCAAAAGTGATTGAAGAACACTTATCACAAGAATCCCACTGAAAGTCTCTTCAAAATCCTCCATCTCCCGAACTCTCTAATGGGTTTCTGAAAATATGGACTAAACCCTCGTAAAGAATCTGCCTAGGCCAATTTCCTTCATCGCGATCGCGGACTTCCAGTCGCGATCTCAGAGAATAACTAAAACGCCCCCAGAATTCCTTCTACGCGAATGTAGGATCCTACTCGCGATCACGGACCTCAACCAACTCGACCTACGCGATCGCGGTTGGCTTCACGCGACCGCGTAGAGAACTTTGAAGCCTATAAACTTTGAAACTTCTAAATTTCACCAAGGATGCCGAAACCATCCAAAATACATCCGATTGACCTGAAAATTTGCACACATATCCAAAATGACATTTCGAACCTGCTCCAACTTCCGAAATTCCATTCCGACCCCGATAGCCTATTTTCCACTGCCGATCGAAATCGCCAAAAACTAACTTTCGCCAATTCAAGCCTAATTCTATACCGGACCTCAAAACTACATTCCGAACACACTCCTAAGTCCCAAATCACCTAACGAAGCTATCCGAGCCATAAAATCCGTATTCTGAGGTCGTTTACCTATAAGTCAACTCCCGGTTGATTTTTCCAACTATTGAGCTCATTTAAGAGACTAAGTGCCTTAATTCTCACCACGAACACTCTGAACCCGAGTGAACCAACCTAACACCACACAAAATAGATGAACCACACAAGCAATGAAGCAAAAATGGGGGAAATGGGCTAAACTCTCGGAACGACCGGTCGGGTCTTTACATTCTTCCCCTCTTAAAGAAACGTTCGTCCTCGAACGTGCCAAGAGTTGTTCCAAAAGCCATCAACCCGCCGAATAACCTTACCATGCACATACCCGGGGGTGACCCCACATAACCCTACCCCGCATCGATCTAATAATACAACACATTCGAATGCCACTATATCCAACCTAATCCCTACGCCTTAGAACCCAAATTCCACGTCAGAACTCATCTACAAGATTAGAATCACGCCTCCACACACCGTATATACCCGAACCAAGTCACACGAATCTGAAAGAACACAACTCATACGTCTAAACTCTATGATACACAGCTACTTTACCTTAATCAACTCCTCTAGAAGGCCACAACAGAACCGCACCATGTGTGCCTAAAACCAACGAATCGCCGCTCCCTAAAGAAGGGACGGGTAACCCCTAGATCATCCTGGAGCATAGACAAACCCAATAGCCATTAACTTACACCCTCACAATCGCTCTACAGAGTCAAACAATCTGATTCGGTGCAAAACACCTACATCAAGTCATACCTAAAAGTATCATCATCTATCTGATCAAACTACGTCAAAACCGACCATACTCAAAAATAGCACATCCACCCGGGTGTCCAGACCCCCAATAGGTACTACACACAACCGATACACACGGTCCGTAACAACAACATCACCCACAAGGGCGAGCACATGAATAGATGTAACAAACGATTCACGGGGTGTATCCAGAGAATGGGATAAAATATGATGAACATGTGAATATGAAAAACCGGAATCAAATAAAAAAAACACTGAAGCTTCTCGTGACATACTAAAACAATACCTGGGATCATGGCATCAGAAGCCATCACATCTGGTCTGGCTGAAAGTGCAGAAAATCGGGCCCGATCACTACCTGATCGACCTCCCCCTCTAGGGCGACCCCTACCTGCCTGACCCCCACCTCTAGCTTCCTGGGCGGGCGGTGAAGCTACTGAGTCTGAAACCGCGGGCTGACTCCTCTGCTAATAAGTACCTCTCGCAAGACGAGGACAAAACCTCTTAATATGGCCCCTCCACACTCAAAGCAACCTCTCTTGGAGAATGGCACTGGGGACTGAAGGGAACTCCTAGCACCAGGATAACCACTGGAAGAACCAGGCATAGATGAACTCTGAACCGATGGTGTCCAAGATGAACTCTGAGCTGGAAGGGCACTGAAAGATGGGTGCATCTGATGCGAACTGTTAGGATCATGACCAACTGATCCACCACGATAACCTGAGCGACCTGGCTGAGCCTGCCTGTATGGACAGCCTCTGTCGGGCTGAGGCTTCCCCCCTGAAAGAACCCCACCAGAACTCCCAGATCTTCGAGACCTCTTGGCCTCCCTCTCGATCCGCTCTTGGTGGTGAACCGATTCAATCTCTCTGGCAATGTCAACCACCTCCTCAAAAGAAGCGGCAGATACCCTCTCCTAGGTTAGAAAAATCCGAAGCTAATAAGTGAGGCCATCAACGAACCTCCTGATCCTCTCCCTATCCGTGGGAACTAGCCAAATATCATGACGGGCCAACTCGGAGAACTTCATCTCATACTGTGTCACGGTCATGTCCTCCTGGCGCAACTGCTCGAACTCCATGCGCAGCTCCTCCCTATGGGACTGCGGTATATACTTCTCCAGGAGAAGAATGGAGAACTGAACGCCAGGTAAGGGGCGTTGCATCAGCAGGTCTACGCCTCTCATAGGCCTCCCACCAAGCGAGTGCAGCTCCTGCGAACTAGAAGGTAGTAAATGGGACCCCACTAGCCTCCGGTAACCCTATTGTGTGAAGGATCCTATGACACTTGTCCAAAAAGCCCTGGGCGTCCTCTCCCTCAGTATCACTAAACATTGAAGGTTGGAGTCTACTAAACCTCTCTAACCTGCGTTGCTCGTCATCTGCCAAAGCTGGGACCACAAAATATTGGGCTAGGGAAACCGAATGGACTTGAACTGTCCCCGGTGTCTGAAGCCCCTGAGTAACCTGCTCAGGTGTCCAGGCAGCTGGAGTCTGAGTTCCTCCCCCGGCCTGAGAAGTAGCAGCAGTAGTAGACATGGCGACGGCCTGTGCCAGGCTGGTGCACACCGTTAAAATCTGGGCTAGGGTCTCCTGAAGACCCGGAATCACAATGGGCACTGCTGATGCCTGAACCCCTCCCGCTGGGATCTCAACTGCGGGGACCTGATCCCGAGCAGTGGGAGGGTCCACAGGTACTGCCCCGGCTGCTGAGCGGGTTGCACCCTCCCTCTGCCACGGCCTCGGCCTCCAGCTGGTCCTGCTGGTGTCTGATCACCACGATCGGTAGCACGAGTCCTCACCATCTGTTAGAGAATGAAAACAACAGGATTTTAGTTCCAGAATTCAACAGAGTCACATGACAGAATTCAATAATGTGGGATTTTTCCTAAGGGTTCTGTAGCCTCTCGAAGATAAGTACAGACGTCTCCATACCGATCTGCAAGACTCTACTAAACCTGCTCATGATTGGGAGACCTATTTAACCTAGGGCTCTAATACCAACTTGTCACGACCCAATTTTGGAGTCGTGATGGCGCATGTCATGGAACCAGGCAAGCCTCCCCTTTCATCTAACCTAAATTTAGTTTCCAGTAAAAATACAATTTTAAACGAAATTATTGATAATACTAAGAGTCTGAAGTATAAAAACAATATTTAAAACAAAAATTTAAAATTTCCAACCTCGGATCCGGTGTCACTCAGTCATGAGCTGCTACACTAAAAAAATAAAGAATGAAGAAATAGACCACATAGCCTCAAAATAAGTGCAACAAGTGGAATAAGGAAGAGAAGACGAGGTCACGATCGCCAGCTGCTACCTCGACAGACCCAATGAAAACTCTGACAGCTGCTCAATATCCACTACCGGGTCCCGGTGTACCTGGATCTGCACACAAGGTGCAGGGGGTAACATGAGTACACCAACTCATAAGTAACGAACCCAAACTATGGGCTGAGAGGTAGTGACGAACAAAACCTCATAATTTTTCAATAAACAGTATACAGAAATTTAGACATACTAACAGTTTATCAGAATGAGTAAATATGCCAGTATACTCTACATGCCATCATAAATATATGTATGAAACCAGTGTGGATATGCATATAGTACTCACAACCCTCACACAACAGTCCACTCAGTACCTTATATGTCTCTCAAGCCTAGGGAAAAGTCCATCCCGGAATGTACATAATCATTGGTGACCGTAGTCACTCCGTACTGAGGAAAAAGGCCAATCCAGCCCTATGGAGAAAGTCCATCTCCGGAATACAACACTCGGTAGAAAATCCATGTCCAGGGACGATCCATCCCTCACATAACATCCACTTCGGACACAATCCATGCCTAGGGAAAATCCGTCCCTCAACATCAATGCGCTCACTAGGGGTGTAAAGACTCCGGAGGGGGCCTAGTGGCCCAAGCGCTATATCAAGCCAAAGAAGGCATGATTTAGTATCGCTGCGGTGTGCAGTCCGATCTCATAACTGTGTCAATAACAGGCTCTCGGCCTCACTCAGTCATTACTCTCCAGTCTCACTCACATGGATCACAGATGCCTCCATCAGCCCGTAACAATGATAAGTATGCATATATTAACAATACTGAGACTGAAGTATGAAGTGATATGCTATAACAGGACTGAGTATATGAAATCAAATAAACACATAAGGAGATAGCAATAGTATATGACCACTCGGGTCTCAGCATTTTCGGCGTGAAGCCTAGCATTTGTACTTAACATGATTTCTAACAGGTTCACAATTACTACATTAATAGAAGTGCAGATATCGATCAGTAATAGCTACTAGACAAATTCCATGGGATAAGCCAGGACACAAATACTCGGTGCACGCCCGCACGCCCGTCACTTGACATGTGCGTCACCTCAATTATAGTCATAAATCATTTAGCTCGAGGTTTCGAACCCTCAGAACCAAGTTTGGAAACGTTACTTACCTTAAAATCGGCTAAAATACTACTCCACAGTGCCTTTGCCTCTAGATTCTGCCTCCAAGTACTCCAAATCTACCAAAAATCAGATTTATACCATTATAATATGCCAAGGATTGAAACCCAATCGAAGTTTATCAAAATTACTCAAAAATCCTGAAGTTGGCCAAACCCGACCCCCGCGCCCACGTCTCGGAATTCGATAGAATTTACAAAACTGAAATCCTTATCCTCCCACGTGTCTACCCATATCAAATTTACCAAAATCCGACCTCAAATACCCATTCAAATCATCAAAAGAATTTTCCTCCCATTTCCCCCCAATTTCCACTTTGATTCCTCAATTTACATGGTAAAAATCAAGACTAATTCATGAAATTAGGCCAAAAGTGATTGAAGAACACTTACCACAAGAAGAATCCCACTGACAGTCTCTTCAAAATCCTCCTTCTCCCGAACTCTCTAATGGGTTTTTGAAAATATGGACTAAACCCTCGTACAGAATCTGCCCAGGCCAATTTCCTTCATCGTGATCGCGGACAGTCGCGATCGCAGAGAGTAAGTAACACGCCCCCAGAATTCCTTTTACGCGAATGCAGGATCCTGCTCGCGATCGTGGACCTCAACCAACTCGACCTACGCGATCGTGGTTGGCTTCACGCGACCGCGTAGAGATACGCTCAACACCTGACGCCTAGCTTCTTCTACGAGAATGCAAAGTCACCCATGCGATCGCAGTGACTAAGCTGCCCAAACTCTGGGATCGCGAACACCCCTATGCGATCGCAAAGAGTAAAATCCTGCTTGACTCAACTTGTGCTACGCGATCGCGATTGCTTTCACGCGATCGCAGAGAAGAAATATCCGCTACATAAAAACTAGAAAACCAACAACTCCTAAGGCCTAAAAATGCTCGTTTGAGCATCCGAAACACACTCGAGGCCCTCGGGACCTCAACCAAACATACCAACACACACCATAACATCATTCAAACTTAGTCGAGCCCTCGAAACACCAAAAACATTAAAATCACCTCAAATTCAAGTCTATGAACTTTGAAACTTTTAAATTTCACCAAGGATGCCGAAACCATCCAAAACACGTCAGATTGACCTGAAAATTTGCACACATATCCAAAATGACATTACAAACCTGCTCCAACTTCCAGAATTCCACTTCGACCCCGATATCCTATTTTCCATTGCCGACCAGAAATCGCCAAAAATCAACTTTCGCCAATTCAAGCCTAATTCTACACCGGACCTTAAAACTACATTCCGAACACACTCCTAAGTCCCAAATAACCTAAAGAAGATATATGAGCTATAAAATCCGCATTCCGATGTTGTTTATCTATAAGTCAACTCTCGATTGACTTTTTCGGCCAGGTCATTACAAAGGGGGAGTTGCTACACTACCTAAAAAAACAAAATCTTTTTGGTTTTTTCTTTAGACTAACTTCCCTCAAGAAAGCTGCCCAAGAGATCCGTCGTTAGGAAGAGTCCACTATATATATATATATATATATTTTTTTTTTTTTGGTCGACTTGGAACCTCAAGAATTCCGTCGAAAAGGGGTCCGTCGTCGGGCCAAGACGGCTTAATTAGTTATACTACTACTAAAAATCACAAAAGACAAACAAAAGTAACAAAACTTAACAACAGCAACAATTAACAATCAGTTCCTTCGTATGTACATATACAAGAGGGCATTCCCCCACCTCACACTTAAGATGAAGACGTGTCATCATGGAAATCAGAATAAACAAAGAGAGGTAAGGGGACTTCCCTGAAAGCTCAATCCTGGTCAGAGACTATCCCTAGGTACAGGTGACATGCACTATCCAGGGCACGCAGCCAGCCCATAATCTTCTTTTCGGATTTCCTCTGTTGGGAAACCACTGCATCAACCCATGTACTCAGGTCAGTGACCGAGGTGCGCAGCCCAGCCATGTCCTGTTCCAAGTGGTCCATTCTCTGTCCCAGATTGGCCTTAGACGGGCCTGCAACCTCGATAGCCTGCTCCTGAGTGGGCTGCGCCTCCTCCTCATCTTCTTGCTCATACTCCTTATCATCCTTATCAGAATCATTCTCCACCTCGTCATCATCAAATGCCATCGCTTCCTTTCTAATAGTCACGCTGTCAGCTCTGAAGGCGTACTGATCACGCTCAACGATGTCTAATAAAAGACTAAACGGGCGTTGCAAATATAATCCGGGGTATTATGCCCAGAGTCGATCCCACAGGGAATTTACGAATCAATCAAGTCTTTAGAATACGCAACTTTTACTCAATCAATTCTCTCAAGACTTTTTAATATTAATTGGTGATGTTTTACTAATTCTACTGACAATAATAATAACTACCAATTACTAACAATGTGTTGTAAACAATTATGATAAAGGTCTAAGGTTATGGTTTCCCCCGTTAGTGAACTTACTTATCAGATATTTCCTATAACTTGATTAATTATCTGTATCAATCATGAACACTCTATCTACCATAAATATCTCTCAAGTACTTACGATAATTTACTAGA
>ML350691.1:0-33072 GCA_005239505.1 Nicotiana paniculata | reverse complement strand
ACTCTTAAAGTTCTTACATAGGTGTCACACTTAGAAGATTAGGTGGATTAGTCATCTAATAAAGGGGTAACACCTACTAAAAGCTTCCCTACGTTAGTAAGTTGTTTCATTTTCTTAATAACTAAGATCAAGAATCCAGGGAGGAATTCATGAGATATTTTCTTCAAAATCTAATTATTAGGTTTCCTCTTGAACACTTTGGGGAATGCTACAAGTACTTGAAATGGAAACAAATATGCATTATGGAATATTTGTTTCACTATATACATGTGGTAAGATTGAAATTATCAATGATCTGGTCATGATTTGATATTGCAAAGTTGTATTCTAGAGGTGGGTTACATGGAAACTATTGATTTTTTTCTACAACATATATAACGTTGTTTGTTGACTCCATGCCAATGGGATGAAGTGTGAATTGAAAATTCAAAAAGACCACGGTACATTCCTTCTCAAGAATATCATCCGGATTTTTCCCTAATTTGATCCGTCGTTACATATTTTATCACAAAAGACGGGTGTTAGAGGAATCATTAAGAGAATCAACTCATGTATGTTAAGGCTATCCCTTCTTTCTTTTGGCATGGACCAAATTATACTTATGAAACGAGCAAATACACAGTTTCTATAAATTACTCTATTCATAGAAATAGTAGGGGTGTCTATATTCTTGATTCCCCATGAGAATTTTTATTATTTTCTGTTCATGGGTCTCAGAATAATACGTAGTTGAAAAAGTTTATCCGGAAGGAATATTGAGATTATTACATACTTTTCATGCATTTCATATGTGTGCATTGACCCATGACCAGATGGCGTTATATACGCGTATATATGTAAATATATGTATATGGGATATGGGAAAATGTTGCGTTATATACGCACCACCACCTGATCAACTGGTATATGATGATGATATTGCCCACGGTGGCTGAAATATGGTTTAAACGGCATTATATACGCATATATATGTATGTATATATATATGTATATGTATATATATATATATATATGTATATGTATATATATATATATATATATACATATATATATATATATATATATATGTATATGGGATATGGGAAAAGGTTACGACGTTATATACGCACCACCACCTGATCAATTGGTATATGATGATGATGTTGCCCACAATGGCTGAAATATGGTTTAAACGGCGTTATATACGCGTATATATGTATGTATATTCCAACGGTGTTATATACGCGTATATATGTATGTATATATATATATATATATATATATGTATATGGGATATGGGAAAGGTTATGGCGTTATATACGCACCACCACCTGATCAGCTGGTATACGATGATGATTTTTCCCACAGTGGCCGATATGATATGATGGGATGCCCTCAGAGGCTGATGATGTTATGAAACATATACCTATGCACGACATGACATTCATACGCATATGCATGATGCTAAAAGTGATTTATTATTTTCAGAGTTATCCAGACATACGGTTGAGTCAATTACTCTATATCTCTTTCATGTCTCTTATGTATTTATTTATGTGCCTTACATACTCGATACATTATTCTTACTGACGTCCCTTTTTCCTGGGGATACTGCATTTCATGCCCGCAGGTCCTGATAGACAGGTCGAGAGCCCTCCAATAGGCTATCAGCTCAGCGGAAAATGTTGGTGCGCTCCATTTTCTTCGGAGTTGCTTGTTTGGTTAGTATGATTTATACGTGTATTTTTTGGTATGGCGGGACTCTTCCTGACCTTTATGACATTTATGTACTCTTAAAGGTTTGTAGACATATGTCGTATACGTGAAAGATTGTACGGCCTTGTCCGCCTATGTTTTGAGTTTATAAATGATTATGTTGGCCTATTAGGCGCGTATGTCACGTGTATATGATGATGTAATAAGAAAGATATGTTACGTTGGTACTCGATCGAGTAAGGTACCGGGTGTCCATCGCGGTCCATCAATTTGGGTCGTGACCGTTTTGTGGAGGGATTTTCATCCATCTCAGCGCCTATGACCAGACTGACCCAGAAGGGTGCGTCTTTTATATGGACTGAGGAGTGTGAGGAGAGATTTCAGAAGCTCAAGACAGCCCTGACTACAGCTCCTGTGTTGGTTTTGCCTACCGGTTCAGGGTCATATACAGTTTATTGTGATGCTTCGAGGAATGGCTTGGGAGCGGTGTTGATTCAGGACGGTAGGGTAATTGCCTACGCATCCAGACAGTTGAAGGTCCATGAGAAAAACTACCCTGTTCATGATCTCGAGTTGGCAGCGATTGTTCACGCCCTGAAGATATGGTGTTCCCTGTGAGATATTCACGGATCACCGGAGTTTGCAGCACATATTCAGGCATAAGGATATAAATTTGCGCCAACGTAGGTGGTTGGAGTTGCTAAAGGACTATGACATCACCATATTATACCACTCGGGAAGGCCAATGTGGTGGCCGACGCCTTGAGTCGTCGGGCGGAGAGTTTGGGGAGTTTGGCATACCTTCGTGCAGCTGAGAGGCCTCTAGCCTTAGATGTTCAGTCCTTAGCCAGTCAGTTAGTGAGATTGGATCTTTCTGAGCCTTGGTGGGTATTAGCTTGTGTGGTTGCTCGATCTTCCCTTCATGACCGTATCAGAGAGCGCCAGTATGATGATCCCCACCTGTTGGTTCTTCAGAATAGAGTCCGGCGGGGTGATGCCAGGGATGTGACTATAGGAGATGACGGGGTGATGAGGATGCAGGGTCGTATCTGTGTGCCCAACGTGGATGGGATTCGGGAATTGATTCTTGAGGAGGCCCATAGTTCGCGGTATTCCATCCATACGGGTACCGCGAAGATGTACCAGGATATGAGACAACACTATTTGTGGCGAAGGATGAAGAAGGATATAGCAGAGTAGCCAAGTGTCTCAACTGTCAGCAAGTAAAATGTGAGCATCAGAGATCGAGAGGGTTACTTCAGCAGATTGAGCTTCTAGAGTGGAAGTGGGAGCGGATCACCATGGACTTTGTGGTTGGACTTCCTCGGACTTTGAGGAAGCATGATGCTATTTGGGTGATTATGGGTCGGCTGACCAAATCAGCCCATTTCCTTCCAGTACTGACTACATATTCATCGAAGAGGTTGGCTGAGATTTATAATAGAGAGATTTTTCGCCTCCACGGTATTCCAGTATCTATCATTTCAGACAGAGGTACATAGTTCACTTCACGGTTCTGGAGAGCCGTTTAGCAGGAGTTAGGCACCATGGTCGAGTTGAGCACAGCTTTTCACCCTCAGACGGACAGGCAGTCCGAGCACACGATTCATATTCTCGAGGATATGCTCTGTGCCTGTGTGATGGATTTTGGAGGGTCATGGGATCGGTACCTGCCTCTTGCAGAGTTTTCTTATAACAACAGTTACCAGTCAAGCATTCAGATGGCGCCGTATGAAGCTTTGTATGGTAGGAGGTGCAGGTCTCCCGTGGGATGATTTGAGCCGGGCGAGGCCCGATTGTTGGGTACAGACTTGGTTCAGGATGCCCTGGACAAGATGAAGGTGATTCAGGAGAGACTTCGCACAGCTCAGTCCAGGCAGAAGAGCTATGCGGACCGGAAGGTTCGTGACTTGGTATTTATGGCTGGTAATCGGGTTTTGCTTCGGGTATCACCTAAGAAAGGCAAGCTGAGTCCGAGATTTATTGGCCCTTTTGAGGTATTGGGACGTGTTGGGGAGGTTTCTTATGAGCTAGCCCTGCCTCCCAGCCTAGCAGGGGTTCATCCGGTGTCCCACGTCTCCATGCTTCGGAAGTATCACGATGACCCGACTCATGTCTTGGATTTCAGCTTAGTCTAATTGGACAAGGATCTATCATACGTTGAGGAGCCTGTGGCTATATTGGACAGACAGGTCAAGAAGCTCAGGTAGGCGACTTGGGAGACCGAGCAGGATATAGGAGTCAGTACCCTCATGTTTTCCCAGCTCCACGTATGTTTCTATGCTCGTTCGAGGACGAACGATTTTTTAAGAGGGGGAGGATGTAACGACATGGTCGGTCGTTTTTAGAATTTGTGCCCGATCCCCTATTTACCACTTCTCCCATGTCTATTTATGTTATTGGAACTTGTCGGAGCGTTGAGTGATGAAATCCGGGGTGATTTTGGACACATAGTCCATAAATGTGGAGTTTAGCTTTAGAAATATGGTTGTAGCTAGAGATATGTGAAGACGGATCAAGAATGGAATTCCGTCGACTCCGTTAGCTCCGTTGGGTGATTTCGGGGTTAGGAGCGTGCTCGGAATGTGTTTTCGAGGTCGGTCATGGATTTAGGCTTGAATTGGCGAAAGTTGGAATTTCTGCGATTTTGGCCGATAGGTGAGATTTTGATATCGGACTCGGAATGGATTTCCGAAAGAGACAGCAGGTGCGAAAGAGGAGCCGCAGGTGCGACCCCAGGCCATTAAAGGAATTTTCGCACATGCGAGGGTACTTCCGCAAGTGCGGGCACGTAGGTGCGAAAGGGGTGTCGCAGGTGTGACCCAAGGCCATTTAATGAATTTTCGCACATGCGATTGGGTTTTCGCAGGTGCGGAACAGTTGGTGCGATACCAGTGTCGCAGGTGCGAAAAGTCTGGACAGTTTATACCAAAAAATCGAGGGTTTGAATTTCATATTCCAAAATCGATTGTGAGCTCGGAACTTGGCGATTTTCAGTGGGATTTGAAGAGGAGGATCATAGGTAACGTTTTCTAACCTTAATCCATTTATATATCATTAATCTCTACCATTTTACTCAATCTAATCAAGGAAATTGGATGAAAAACCATGGAAATGGGATGAAATCTTCCCAAGTAGAAATCTGAGGATTTAGGGAGATTTAGACGTCGGATTTTGTTGATTCTTGTTCGAGTGGGTTCATGAGCGAATGGGTGTTCGGGAAATATAAATTTTACCCGATTCCGAGATGTGGTCCTGGGGGATTTTTTTTGGGCGAATTTCCTAATTTCGCGTATTAGCTTATAAATAATTAGCTATTTTGTTCCCTTGAAGTGATATTTAGACCATGCAATCGATTTTAATAGATTTGGGCCACCCGGAGTCAGATACTCGTGGCAAGGGGTTGGTATTGAGTTGATTAGCGTAGTCCAGGTAAGTGGCTTGCCTAATTTTGTGTTGGGGACTCTCCCTTAGGCATTTTTATACTTATTTTGTTGTGTGGACGCCGTGTACGCGAGGTGACGAGTGCGTACACGGGTCATTGTTGCTAAAATCATATTTTACTCCCATGAAATCGCTCACTTTCATTCATATATTATTGTTTCCTATCTTAATTGAGTAGATAGCCTAAGAGTAAGCATGCCTACATGTTCTGACCTGATTTCCCTCTTATTCGTTACTAGTCACATCATGCTTAGGTAGTTTTACTCTATCCTTATCTGTTGTTCTTCCTGGATTGTTTATTTAAGCCATAATTGACATACTTCTGCCTTGAATATTTAAATAGGGACTACGGAACGAGATCCGGGAGCTTTCCCCCTGTACTGCATTTCATATTTAAATGGGGACTACGGATCGAGATCCGGGAGCTTTCCCCCTGTACTAAAATGCATATTTAAATTGGGACTATGGACAGAGATCCGAAGCTTTCCCTCTGTACTGCATAGCATATTTAAATTGGGACTACAGACTGAGATCCGTGAGCTTTCCCCATGTACTGCATTGTACATTTACAGTTGAGATATATGATGTGCTGAGCCGAGGGCTCTCTTTATGTTATTAAATCTTTCCGTTTTCGTTGATCCTGTTTATCATTGCTTATCTATTTTGTTTTCACTGTTTTAAATTGTATATTGACTTGTTTTACAAATTCAGTAAGGCCTCAAGATGACCTCGTCACTACTTGACTGGGGTTAGGCTTGGCACTTACAGAGTATCGAATGTGGAGTACTCACGCTCTTTCCTGCGCATGTTTTCCCCATGTGCAAATCCAGGTACCAGCACCCAGTATCGTGGCTAGGAGTCTTCTAGCAGCAGCCAGGAGACCGCGAGGTAATTCTGCCGCGTCCGCAAAATCCCACGAGTCCCCTTCTACTCTAGTATAGGCATAGCAGACTTGTATATTTTTCCACTGTTTCATTGTATAGAGCTATATTTAGTACAGAGCTTGTGACTATGGTGACATTCCGGGTTTTGGGAAGTAAGATGTATATGCTGAGAAGCTACGTTATATCTACTTGAGATCTTTTCTGTCTTTATTTTTACTGATTCTGTCATTTCCGCAAATTTTAGGCTTACCTAGTCATAAAGACTAGGTGCCGTCACGATACCTTTTGGAGGATAAATTGGGTCGTGACACATAGTATACAGGATCATAGAAGTTCTTGTAGGGGGTTTATGGGGATTAGGGGATAGCTAATGGTATCAACACAACATGAATTTCAGAATCAACACAGAATCAGACAAATTAGGATACAAAGTTCTTTGCAAAGAAAGGTTCATGCTAGAAAATAGGTAAACATGGGATAGAGCAGATCATATTGGGACGTACTAAGGGGGTAACATATTCATAAGCATACCGATCCTAAATGGGAGTGGGGCATAACATAATATGCTAGATGAACAATGATGTAGACATGTCAATTACATGTTGAACAACCAAACCATAGATAGAAACATATCAGAAACATGATCAACTGAAGCAGTAACAGAAACATGTTGGTTTTGGGACTTGAATTGAAATCAGAACATACCAGTAAGGGGATAGTAAACACAAAGTGAAGGATAGGAGAGCACAATAATTAGCCTTGGCTTGCAGCCGGCTAATTCAGAACAGTAGTAAGTAAGTAACAAAGAAAGAAAGAGAGCAGAAAAGCTTTGAGTATGAGAGAGAGCTTTTTGAACTAATGTGTTCGTGTCTTGAGAGGCAAAATAAGAGAGTTTATATAATAGTTTAAGAGTAGGACAAACAAGGTAAAAAGAAATCAGAAGGCAACAATTAAGGAAGTCACATAATTCAATCACCTAAGGAGTTTTGGAATAGACTCCTTTAATTAAGGGCAAATTATTCAAACGATAATAACAGGGATTCAATTAAGGCAAGAAATTCAAATCAAACCAAATAAGGGAGCCAGAATAAGCTCCTTTAATTAAGGCAATTGATCAAACGGTAATAACAGGGATTCTTTTAAGGAAAGAATCCCAATCAAATCAAATAAGGAATCAGTAAGAATCCACAGTTATACATGCAATTAAATAAGGCAGGGATGAATAAGTAAGGTCTTAAACAAGGCAACAAACGAGAATTATGCACATGAATCTTAACAGATCAAATTAGTCAGAATTTCAAAGTAATACTACTTTCTGGGAGGAAAGATTCAACTTTCACAAATAGAGAATGAGCTAAGTAAATTTCAGAAACACATAGAAATTAATCCGGAAAATTGACTCAAAACCCCTAATAGAGATTAATTAGGGTAGAATCACAAAGCGAGGAATTTGACTAAGGAAAATCGAGTGGGTCAAAGATACAGAGTGAATCAATACAACTAGGGACATTGAAAGACTCAGAATCGAAGCAAAAAGCGAAACAATTCCACAAGTAACACGGAAAACCCAGAATCGAAGCAAAGTATAAGAAAAAAATGGAGTTTTAGCATAAATAGATTAGGGTTTAGGCAAACTCAACATAAATCGGTCAAAAGCACATAAGAACAGAATATTAAACATTCAAAATCGGAAAACTTTTGGAGAAGATGATTTTCAGTAAACCCTAGTTAGGAAGAAATGAACAGACACTTGAAAATCAGAAGGTTTTCATAAAAACAAGCGAAAACAGTTCGATCCATCTCAGATCTGTACAGATGTGAGAAGTTCAAGAGATGAAAGTAGGTTTTTCGTAAAAATAATGCAGAGATGAAGAGACCAGCTTAGAGACCCATAGGTTTAAGCAAAAATATAAAGACCTTACTCAAGATCGAGCCATGGCGGCTTGAAACAGGTAAGAACATGCCCAAGGTGTGAGTGGACTGACCCTCGTCCCTTGAGGGCCTTAGAGACAAGTAATACCGGCATAAGAGAGCCATGAGAGGCCTGAGGGTGGTGAGGAATCACCATGGTTGACGACAGATGAGAGGCGGTGAGGTGAGAGTTAGGGCTAGGATTAGAGAGGATTTGGAGAGGAGAGTGAAGTGTGACGGCGGAGAGGGTGAGTGAAAATGAGAGGGTTTGGGGGGGTCGTTTGGGTTTAATTATGGTAAGGGGGATCTGGACCGTTGATAAAAAAAATGAGCAACGGTCGGGATTTAACAAGAATTTGGGTCGGTTTAGGTAGGGGTTTGGGCTTGGGTTATATTACGCTAGTGTTTCAGGTATTTGGGCTAGCTAGTTTAGGCTAGAATCAAAAATAAAAATGGCTATTTGTTAAATACGCCAAATAAATTGATTAAAAATAGTTTGTAAAATAATTACTAATTATGAAAATGAATTTCATGTATAGATATGTTTTTAAAAAGGTTATTTAGTACTTGAAAATACAAAAGACTAGTTTCTGGTAAAAAAGTAACACAAAAATTATATGCACGGGCTACAATTGCAAAGTTATTGCAATTGTAGCCAAAAGGTGCCAAATTGGCTATTTATTGAGTAATTTGGACTTAATAGGACCATAATAGTAATATTAAATCAAGAAAATGATTTGAAATCATTTGTGATGCAATTTTGTAATTATTTATTGGAATAAAATACTGGGCAAATTAATAAAATATGTAGAAAATTAAGGAAACATATCAATTGATGCTAATGCATGATTTTGAAGATATATATGCATTTTGAAATATTTTTTAGAAATAATTGGGTATCAACAGAGGGATAGAGAGTTTTTCCAATTAAAGTGACCTAAATCGAAATGAGATTATTATTAAATTCAGAGTCGCCACTTGAAATAATTTATAGTGTCTCAAGTCACTAGTTTATTTAGAATCTCAAATCGAAGAAAAGATGGCTCCGTTTAAAATCTGCAAAAATCAGAAAATCGGGTAAAGAATTCTGTTAACTTAGGGGAAGGTGTTAGGCATTCCCGAGTTCTGTGGTTTTAGCACGGTCGCTCAAACAGCTAATAATTGGCCAATTATCTGATTTATTATATGTTTTAAATCTAGTGTGCATTTTATCTTTTTAAAATTGCTATTAGTATTTATTGAATTTGTTTGAACAAGTCGCGATGTCGCGCAATCGTTTGTTTTTGTACATATTGTGAATCGTGCCACGTGAAACGCACCCGCGATTTACAACATGTTTATTTTTTATTATTATTCGAAGTTGTGGTCGGGTCACATGAAATGCACACCCGAATAGAATTTATGTATTGTAACTATGCCACAAAAATCGTATCCATAATCACGATGATTTATTGTTTATCGCGCCTAAAGCAACTAGTGCATTTGAATTATTTTCTTAATCTTTGAGATTGTTATGAAGCCATGAGTTATGGAAGTTCTTGGAGAAAAGTGTGAGGTTGAGCTTTTATGATTCGCTAACTCTAAATTATTAAAGATATCTACAACTTTACAAATTGCTACATTCTATATCTTGAAATCACTTAACCTCATGGGCCTGCTAGCAGGAAATCCGTTCGGCCTATTTGAAGCTAAGGATTATTTAATTGAAGTCACCTTTTAATAAAGAAAGAAAAAAGAACCTTGAAATATATCCACCGCTAATAAACAAGTAATTAACCAAATTCAAACATCTTGAAAGATAAGATCCTGTTGAAATCGATTAAAATCCAAGTCGTATTAATAAAAATTATTCACTCCAAGTCATGCCCCGAAATTCCTTTTCCCATTCGAAAATCCACAAAAAATTTGATCCCTTTCTTTGTGAACGAAATCAGACAAATGGAGGCCTAGGATCTTGAATCCCTCAAATACTACGGCTACCATTTATCCAAAATTGTTCTCAAGATCAAGAGCGGGTGAGGCATAGTGGAGAAGGAAATATCTTTTGTCAAGGATCGTTACGGGACGGGTGACGTGGAGGAGGGATCATGTGCACGAGTTTGGGGGTGAACTCGCCTGAGTTTCAGGCGAGTTTGGGCTAGTTGAGCGGCGACAGAGAGGCGGAGGAGGGGTGGCGCCGTTTGGGGTCTTGGGATTTAGGTTTATGGTTTAGGGGGTGTTATAATTAGGTTTAAATATAATAGTGAAGGGGAATAGGGGCCGTTAGATTTTAAAAAATGAAGGGCTCAGATTGAAGATGGAGATGGGGCGGGTTTGGCAGACAGGTCGCGGGTCAATTGATGGGTCAAAGGGATTGGGCTGGGCAGATTTGGGTAATTTTGGGGAAATTAGGCCACTGAAAATGGTTGTGGCCCAATCTGGAATTAAGCAAGCTTTCATTTTTTTTCTTTCTTGATTTTTAGCTTAATAAATTTAATTAAAAATTCTAAACTAAGTCCTACATCAAATCTAATATGTAAAATTAAATTAATTATCTATTTCTAACATAAAAATAATTAATTGACTTAAGACTAATGAAAGAAAATTACTAATTTGCAACTAAAAGCTAAAATTGTTAAAATGACCAATGTTTTTTTTATTTTTGTTTAATAATGCAATAAACTTATGTAATTAAGTCCTAAATGCAATTAAGACCTAAAATGCTATTCGTGAAATATTTTAGACACTTTTGATATTTTTCTCATGATTTTAAAATGTTAAATATGCAAGTAACAATTAACAAGAAATTCCTAAAAATTCTATAAAAACTAAAAGAATTAGAAAAACCTATTTTGAATTTGTAGGAGTATTTTCCGTCGGGCAAATATCACATGCTCATACCCGTTGGCCCAGTGCTTAGGAGCGTCAGAAGTTAATTATGCCATGAGAGAAGTCCACGAAGGGATATGCGGCAATCACTCGGGCGCCGATTCTTTGGTGATGAAGTTGGTACGGACAGGATATTATTGGCCTCGCATGGAACAAGACGCCAAAGACTTCGTACGAAAATGTGGTAAGTGCCAATGCTACACACCACTAGTACACCAACCGGAAGAACCCTTACATTCGGTTTTGTCCCCATGGCCATTCATGAAATGGGGGATGGACATCGTCGAACCTCCACCACCGGCTCCCGGAAAGGTAAGGTTTCTTTTAATTTTGACTGATTATTTTTTTAAATAGGTGGAAGTAGGTCCTTATCAGAAGATCGGAGAACGCGAAGTGATCGATTTCCTATGGGAAAATATAATTTGCAGGTTCGGAATACCAAAAGAGATAGCATGCAACAATGGGCCACAGTTTATCGGTGCAAAAGTTATTAAGTTCCTCGAAGACTTGAATATAAAGAGGATCACACATTCTCCTTATCATTTGAACGCAAACTCTCAAGCGCAGTCAACAACAAAGTTATTATTCAAAACCTCAAGAAAAGGTTGGAAGCAGCAAAAGGCAAATGGCCCGAAGAATTGCCCGAGTTCTATCGGCCTACCGAACAATGGACAAATCAAGTACATGAGAAAATCCCTTTTCCCTTGTGCAAGGTGCTAAATCCATAATCCTGGTGGAAGTGGGTGAACCCACTTTGAGATATTTTCGGGCAGATGAAGAATCGAACAATAAAGCAATGTTAATCAACTTGGAAATTTTTTAGGAACACAGGGACTTGGTGCATGTAAGAATGGCAACTCAAAAGAAGAGAATGGAGCAATATTATAATCGAAGAGCCAACTTCCGTTATTTCATAGTAGGAGAATTGGTTCTAAGGAAAGTAACCCAAAATACTCGGGAGCTCAACGCGGGGAAGCTAGGTCCAATGTGGGAAGGTCCCTACTAGATTTCAGCTATCATTGGGAAAGGTTCATACGAGTCGGAGAACCATAATGGAGACAAGTTGCCTAGAAACTGGAACGTGGCACACCTCAAAAGATATTATTGTTGATGAACATTATTCAAGCGGAAAGTATGTTCTGCACTTTTTTTCCCTTCGTTCAGTTTTTGTCCCAATTTGTTTTTTCTGGCAAGATTTTTAACGAGGCAGCAACAGAAAGCATACTACGAATACAACAACAATATGACCTTTGATAGCAAGGCAAGCAAACAAGCTTCCACTCGGGGATGGTTAGATAATCTTTGGTTCGATAGAAAATTCCCACTGGGAATTTAAATTTGCTACCGAACAAAGGTTACCTGACCGTTCACAAGGGAAAACCACTAGAGGGTTGTTAGATATTCCTTCGCTCGATAGCATAAATTCCCGAGAGGAAGTAAAGTGTGTTATCAAGTTGAGGATTATCTAGAAATTCATTAGTGGAATATTCAAAGATATGAGACTTCCAGTGTTCCAATTTGCACTCTTCGCATTCGAACACAGGGGGAATGATATGAGGATACGGCAACAATGACTGCCACGTCAACCGGGGAATGAAAATCCCGAAACAAAATGCATGATCGGGACCGGGGACTACGCACCCAGCCGTACGAACAAGTTGTACAAAATAGTCACAAGTAATGGCAATTTCTTTCAGCGTAGCAAATGCTTATGTTTTTTTTGGAAAATAGAAGGAATAAAATGAAATCCTTTTGTTTTTATCGTGTTTCTTGTCTGAACGATGAGCTAAATTTTTCATTTGAAAGTTAAACAGATACTTCAAATGTTAGTGTCATAATGAATAAGAGGCGTGCTCTTCAAGAGCACCGTAAACATAAGAGGGTCCTCTCTTATAAAAATTCACGTTAAAGGGTTGGTTCCGGAAGAATCTATGCCCGAAATCAAAAATTCCATCGGGGAAAAATACACTCGAAGACGCATGAAAGGGACGCAAAAAGTAAAATTGCACAAATAATTATTGAAACCCCCATGTAAAAGGGACAATGCTCGGAACCAAAGTGCTTCGAGGAAAACGCATCCGAGACTATACAAAGTAAAGCGCGAACAGAAAAACGTGCGTAAGATTCTTAAGCAAATGTTAAAAACTTGCATGGATATTCAAATGAAATTTAAGACTCAAACAATACTTGAGTAAAAATATGTCTTTATTTACAAGAACGTGCCAAAACGGTAAAAGTAAAAAATAAGAAAAGAAAAGAAAAGCTAAACTGCAGTGTCTCAGTAACTAGGAGGAAGAGAAGTGTCCGCATCCCCGGGAGAAGTAGGTGGGCCACCGATGACTCGATGTTTCCCAGTTTAGTCTTCAACATCGTCGCCCTCCGATCCCTCTTCAGTTCCCGAAAACTTGGAATCGGATCCAGAAGAACCAGGAGCATCACGCTGTGCCAGGAGTCCATTTTTAGTAGCCAACTCAAGCTCTCGGGCCTTAGCAATTTCGGCACCAAAGTCGATGATACCAACTTTGGACTCTTCCAGGGTTTTTCTCCTCATGTTGTACATGGTATAAGTCTTCAACAACGAGGGAAGTCGTTCGCCACTTAAGTTCTTCTTTAAGTTGGGTAACCTCGGCAGAAAGACTTTCCCGGGCGGACCTAGCAGATTTGAGGCTGACATCAAGGTCGCGAACAGTTAAAATAAAGAGCCTATTATGATCGATATTGTTTCATGTACTTCTCTTCTAGCTGGGCGTGTTTTCCCCCACAGCAGCAAGTTCTTCAATTTTGGAGTTCAAGGCTACCTCTAAGTTAATCACTCTTTCAGCGGAGGCAGCCTCACGATCGGTTGCAGCAAGAACAGCGTCCTGGACTTCAGCCCATTTGGCCTTGGCTTTATCAAATCTAACCCTCAGCGGCCCAATTTCTTGACTAACAGTTACCACTTCTTGCTTGCTTTACTGCAAACGAGCCTCTAAAACAACGGCCTCAGTAGCTTTGGTTTCTAGTTTCGAGCGAAGAACAGTTTGGTCCCGTTCCACAAAAAACTGATTCCATTTGGAAGTAAGTTCCTCATTCTCACGAATCAACCTCTGAAGGCCCTCAGAAGCAAGAAAGTTGGCCAACAAAACAAGAAAAGGTAAAACTTAGAATAAATTCATATAAAAGTAGAAGAAATAACAAAGGAAGAAAGGAACGCATCGTTGTGGCACTGTGCATGACATTGTTCAACAAACACTCTCCCGAGAGTGCTTGAATCTTTTCCCAGTCTTTCTCTGAAGCCAAAGGCTTCAGATAAATATCAAGCTCCATCGGTCGGGATAGCAAGTTGCATCCGGTAGAGACCGAAAGAGTAACGTTCCTCCTCCTTTGCGGATCTTCAGAAGGGGCAGCATAATTTTACCCCAAAATCTCATGAACTGGGGACTGCAGAAGAGGAACACCTTCTTCATGGTCAGGTGCGGCTGAGGGAGGTTATGTAGCAATTGTTGGTGGAAGAGTGGATGAAGATAGAAGTGATGTAGCAGTTGCTGGTATTGGTGAAGGTGGAGTTGAAGAGTGAGAAAAAGTTGCATCAAATGCAATGCTGGTTGTTGGATGCTCGCCAACCAAAGACGGCAGAGAACCGGTATTCAGCCCCATAGTATCGGGCACATCAATTGGGTCCCGAAAACAGGAGTTGGCATTTTCCACCAAATCAGATTCTCCCCAAAGTACTGAGACATCGTCCTTAGTTGGTGTAACTGTCTCAGCAGGTCGAGCATCATGTTGAGATGATCATGATCGTCGCCTTCTATGTAGAGAAGCTCCCTCATCACTAGCTTCTCCATCATCATCAATAATCACGGTGTCTATGACCGGCCCGAAAGGAGGACATGTCACCATCATCATCGGAGATGACTCGAAGGCCTCAGTCTTTGACCTCTTATTCTTTTCCCCGGCCGCGGATGAATGTCTTCTCTTTGGTTGTTTATCCTCCAGCTGGGGACTCCGTAAAGAAGTGTTTGCGCCCGAAATAGGCGAGAAGATACATGTTCGAGTAAGTGCCTCCTGAAGCAACCTTTGCATCAACACGATCAGCCAAAATGTCCTCCTCAGGGACATCAACAGAGCCCGCAGGTAGACCTAATTTCGTGAACAAGACAGAAGGGTTCAACCAAGTTTTCCATAACAAAAAAAAAATAGAAGCAAGATAAATTAAAATTACCATGATTTTTGGCCTTCTATCCATATTTAAGGGCTAGTTCTCTCCACTAACGAGTTTCAGGCGTCGTGACATCCAAGATCTTCTAAACCCACCGGTCCAAACCTTCCACCACCGGTGGGATCCATCGATTTGCTGAAACATGCGAAGGGTGAAGATTGGATATGGCCATAGAATATTATTTAGTAAAAAGAAATACCAAACAAAGAGCTTACGAATGTGGTTCAAAGAGACTGGAAAGTATGAATTCGTTGCCGGAATGATGTCGTTGGTGGAGACTGCAATGAACCGTTCCATCCACCCAGGGTCGTTGTCATCATCCATGCTAGACAGGAAAGCATAGTTTCACGCTTGCAGAGGTTTATCATTCCCCCACGAAAGATCTTGGGGGAGTAGAGATTCATCATACAAGCTAATGTTATCTCTTCTTCAATCTCCTGGCACAAGTGTTGAAGGCAGGCGACCTTCCTCCACATTGAAGGAATTACTTGTGCCAAACATACCTGATAGCGAAGTCAAAACTCTGCAATCACGGAATCAAGCTCTTCACTCAAAGAAAATGCACCAAAGTAAAAGGATACGTGTAAAAGTATGTAAAACCTTACTTGGGAAGGGTCACTCGCTCCGATAAATCAGGAGCAATGATATCCAACTTGTGGCAGCAACAGTCTTCCTTCACAATAGGAATACTGGAAGGACGAATGGAAGAAGGGTACCTGCTAACAGCCCATGTACGAGGGTTAGCAGTAGGGAATTTCTCTTCAAGATCCTTTGTGGTATTGAGTCTTCTTGGGATGATGGAACCCACCGTTGGAGGAGCAGAGTCCTTAGCTTTGTTCTTATTCTTTGAAAAACCCGCACGCTTGGAGGAAGAAGCCATTGAATAAGAAAAACGAAAAGGTCTTTGTTTGAAGAGAATTAGAGAAAGAATGGAGAAAAAAGGTGCAAATCAGAAGCTCGAGAAATTATGAAGTGCAAAGGAAAAGAATTATGCGTATAAGTAAAATTTTGGCAGTTAAATTCAAGGCCATGATTACCTCGATAATCGGCAAAAGCTATGCTGAATTGTGGGATGACACATGTTCGAGTGATTAAATACGGAGAGACATGCATCTAATCAACTGTCAGAATCCTTCAGAGGGAGTTATAGTAATTCCCGCGAAAAGAGTGTTTCTACCAACTTCCCGGTAACACAAAGTTATGTCACCAGAAAGCAGGGGGACTATAAGGGGGACTATCTGTATAGGGTGAAATATGGTATGACACGTGGTCATCTAAAGGAGAGACACATGGAACCAAAGACGGGGATGGTTGAGGAGCGAACGCAGTCACCCGCTTGTCACCGGAAGGGATAACGTTCATAAAGGTGTATTAAATGCTCAGCGCCCGGTAGCATTTAATAAGGAATATTTTGCAGCATTAAGAGTGACGATTCGTTAAAGAGAATTTGGTATTTATGTTCATCGTTACATCTTCATCAATAACCCTCATAATTAACATTAAAGAAGAGCATGATCCTAGGACCTACTTCCCTAGACACAACCATAAATAGTGAGCCCTATTATCATTGTAAGGGACACAAATTTTCTGGTTAAACTTATACGACATTCTATACAAAGCTTAATACAAGTCTTCTTTCTTGCTTTTTGATCTCATCACTGATGTGCCTGGAAACCCTATTCTCGGAACTGCCATCTCTACTGTTTTATCTACATTTTAATGCTAAGTATTGTACATTTCTTCAATTATTGCATTATTTCAGGATCAAATTAGTTCACTTCTCTAGATAACCACGTATAAATTTAATTGTGTCATTTTACGGGTAAACAATTGTCAACACTGGATTAGACTATCTAATCTTCATATTCGTAGAAAAAGTTTTTTAAGACAAAATCTAAGGTAATATATTTCAGAAACATGACTAACATTTTATCAATTTGAATTAATTATTATCAATATAAATAATAACATTACTATGTGAAATTACAGATTTTATATCCTGTAAGAATACTACACTTCCTGTAAAATATACGACACTATAAATAATTTATGATAATTGTTTGCAAAGTATGTATGTATGTATGTATGTATGTATGTATGTATGCATGCATGTATGCATGTATGATGTATGATGTATGTATTACTAAAAATGTTTAAGGCCTTTTATTAAAATTTAAATTTTATTAACACGCCTTAGTGCGCAGACGTGACTGAATGCTCAAGTTGGGAGACTATTGGCATTAAATTAGGGGATGGAATTTTGAAAAATTATATTGCAGGTTGTTCTCTTTGCATTTAGAAACTATAGCCTCAATTTTTCAGTTTTTGTATTTGTTTGGAAAAAGAGGATAGTAGTAAGTAGTAACTACCAAAATGAATCGAATACGAATAAATAGAGCAATAATTACATACAATTGGTGGGCAATTTGATAACTTGGGAAATTTTTCCTGTAGAGATTTGAACTATACAATTTCGAGATGGATAACAGTGTCGCCGAGGGGTGAAGCTGCTAAATCAACTACTTTGGGCCTCACAATTTTTTGGGCCCCAAATTTTTCTAATAGATTATATATTAATTTATTTTTAGAAAAATATTTAGTGTTTTAAATGAGAAAATACGGACTCACATGGTAAAAAAAGAGATCAAATTATTGATCATAAATTGAGAAAAAAAATATTTTTTAGGAATCATTCTCTCATAACATAAAATTGATAAAGAATTCGATTTTAATTCATAGCACAAAAAAAGATTGAAACTTTAATACAATCCGACAATGTTGTAACGACCCGACCCGGTCGTTTTGAGCATTTGTACTTCGCTTGATAGTTTACGGGCAAGAGTAGCTCCGTATGATGTATTATAACTTGTGTGGATTGTCGATTTTGGTTTTTAGATTATTTGAAATTGATTTGGAAGAATGATTCTCAACTAGGAAGCTTTAAATTAGAAGAGTTGACATCAGATTGGAGTTTTGATGGTTTCATTAGCTCTGTTAGGTGATTTTAGACTTAGGAGCGCGTCCGAATTGTAATTTGGAGGTCCGTAGTTGAATTTAGCTTGAAATGGCGAAAACTGGATTTTTTCTTTTTGAAGTTTGACTGGGAGTAGACTTTTTGACATCGGAATCAGATTGTGGTTCCTGGAATTGGAATTGCTTTATTATGTCATTTGGGACTTGTGTGCAAAATTTGGGTTCATTCCGGATTGGTTTGCTATGTTTCGGCACGAGTTATGGAATTGAAAAGTTCAAAGTTCATCAAGTTTGATTTGGGGTGCGATTTGTCATTTCGTTGTTGTTATGTGTGATTTGAGGTCTCGAGTAGGTACACGTTTTGTTATGGGACTTATTGGCATGTTCGAAAGGGGTCCCGAGGGGCTCGGACATGTTTGAGATTGGCTTTGGACCATTTCAGAGTTGCATGAGATTGCTGGTTTTCTGGTGTTTCGGCTATGCTTCACGATCACGGATAGAGGAACGCGTTCGCGATGGATATTTTAGTCAGTGAAGCACTTTGTTCTTCGCGTTAGTGCTCCCTTTGTTGCGTTCACGATGGGTTGAAGTTTTGTTCTTCGTACTCCCTTGGTCGCGTTCGCGATGGGTTGAAGTTGTGTTTTTCACGTCCGCGTCCATGGCTATGCGTTCGCGTAGTGTTGAGTGGAGGGCTAGCATCGTTATTCATCGCGTTCGCTAGGGTTTGACCACGAACGCGTAGCGTGAAGTGAGGCAGTGTGGGTTTGTGCTTCGTGAACACGAGGCTTCTACCCCGTTCACATAAGAGGATGCCTGGGCAGAAGTATAAACTATAAAGTACTCTATTTCAGGATTCCGACCATTTTTGCATTTTTGGAGCTATGGAGCTCGGATTGAGGCGATTCTTGAAGCAATTTTCATCATGTGGACTGGAGTAAGTGTTCTCCACTCATTTTTTGATTTTATATCATAAATATATCTTCGTTTTCAGCTTTTGATTGAGGGTTCCAAAAGAGAAAATTGGAGGTTTTACCCTAAAGTTTCATAAAGTGAATTTTTGAGTTTTGAACATCGATTCGGATTCGGATTTGAGTGAAACTAGTATGGCTGGGTTCATAATTGAATGGGTTGTCAAATTTTGTGAGTTTCACCGGGTTCTGAGGCGCAGACCCGGGTTGAATTTTTGGGTCGATTTTGGGCTTTTGATTAAAGATTCGACCTTTATCATTTGAAATTATATCCTAGGGCTTTATTTGATGTATTTGAGTTGCTTTTGGCTAGTTTCGATCCGTTCGGAGATCGTTATGTGTGGGATGGCACTCTTGGAGCATCATTTGGCTTGCTCGGTATTGGAATTGGCTTGTTTGAGGTAAGTAACACTTCTAAACTTGGTGTTGAGGATATGAAACCCCGAATTTCTTGTTATGTTTTTGCTGTAGAGGTGACGCACATGCTAGGTGATGAGCGTGTGGACGTGCACTTTGTGAATCATAACTCCTTTATTTATGTGTTACTGTGTAGTTACCTAATCTTATATGTAACCATGAAATCTCTATGTATTAGAGCTATTGAGTTGTGATGCATGTTAGAAATCATGTCTAGGCTATATGCGTATTTTGTTGGGACTCACTGAGGTCATTACAGCTATTGTGTTATTCGCTTACATTGCAATTTCATACTCAGTCATGTCCATTTATTTCATATCATATCTCAGTCTCTGTTGCTATATATTGACACATCATATCATCATTTTGGGCTAGTTCATAACATTGTGAGCCCGATAGACTTGAGATGTTGATGATTGAGTGAGATCGATGGCCTAATTGTGAGGTTATTTATACCATGGCACGTGAGTTGCCCGTGCGGATCCAGATATTGATACTATAGCATGTGAGTTGTATGTGCGGTTTATAGTGCTTGGGCTGAATGAGCCCCTTGAGACTGCACATACCCCAATGAGCGCGGTTGATTATATTGAGGGATGGATCTTCCCTGGACATGAATCTTGTCCGAAACATTTATATACCTGGGGATGGATCTTCCCTACGGACTGGATTTGGATCTACTCAATATTGAGTGACTGATGGTCAGTTGATGTATATGTTCCGGGATGGATTTTTCTTGTGCCGGATTGGCCATGTACAATACTGGGTGATTGAGCATGATGTGTGGAAAGTGTGAGACAGTGAGATTGAGTACTCTGTGAGTGTGAATACATGAGTTCATTTATGAGATACATTGCAGTGACATGCACACATGACATACATGCATAGAGATGTATTTTTCTCATGTTGTATGGTATCACGCCATTCATGACTTCTCACACATATTGACATATGAGCACAGAGAGGTATTTTACACTTGCTATCTGGAAAGAAAATGAAACATCTTATTTATTGTTGAAAGGATTTTTGGAAAAATTTACAGTTTTCAAACTTACTCATATTTTCAATGATTTCGGTAAAGGATTTGGGTATTCACTTATACACTTGAAATGCGGAAGTATTTTTTTCGGGAAACTATGAAAAAGCTTAGCATTTTATCTCTGAGCTACTTCCTTTATTACTTGTTTTACGTTTTTATGAAATGTTGTTAGCTCTTAGTGTTGGACCGACCTTTGTTCCAGCTCGTTACTACTTTCAACCTAAAGTTATGTTTGTTACTTATTGAGTATATGTGGTCAGTTGTACTCATTCTACACTTGTGCACCTTGCGTGCAGATGTTGACTATTGATGTTGTTGTGATCGACGGGAGCTGGAATCGAAGATGTACTTATGCTCCGGTTTTAGCTGCCTCTTGTTCATGATAGCCTTAGAACATATAAATTTGTTTATGTAATTTTCGAACAGATGATGTATTTATTCCACACCAGCTTATAAATTCTAATCTTAGAAGCTCATGATTTGTACTACCAGTTCTTGGGGAATGTATAAGATTCAGATAATTTCTTCTATTTAATTATTTTATTAGTTTCATTAAAATTGGATAATTGTTAATTAGCTTACCTAGCGGGTTAGTTAGGTACCATCACGACTAGTCAGATTTTGAGTCGTGACAAACATGCCCCTGATAAATTTTTAGCAAACAATAAAAATCTTAAATTAGAAAGTATATCCCAAGAGAAATTAAATGGATTAGATAAAATTATTAATAACTTTGCATACAAAAAACTAGAAAAAAATGAAATTATATATGAGTTTTTTCTTTTTTATATATAAATTCTTTTTTGTCTTTTACATATATAAAAATAAGGCCTCTCATTGAAGTTTTGCTTTAGGCCTCTGTGTTTATTGAGACGCCCCTAATATATTGATTATTTGGTCATATTGTCAAATTATAACTTGACTTATATCCTGTCACAATTAATTAATAACTTGACTTATTTTGGGTTACAATTAAAAGCAACTGACATTATCTTTAGAGAAAAAAAACTAAACATGCATGTACTCTCATGTTAAATAATCGAGCCAATTTTTATAAAATATCATGTATGTGATATATGTGTAAAATAAAATCGACACCCTATGCAATATGAATTTTTCTAAAGAGTCTGAAAACATTTAAAGTTAGAGTTGCCTTTTCTTATATCGGTGGGTGTTATAACAATTGAGAAAATTGCTTTATTTTTTCTTCCAATTTTTGAAAGAAGTTCCATAAAAACGTTTGAAGATTTTCCGATTTCTTATTTAAGTGGGCGTTTGGACAGTAAAATTCCAAAAAAAAAGTGAAATTTTTTGAAGTGAAAATGGTATTTGAAAATTAGAGTTGTGTTTGGACATGAATATTATTTTGGATTGTTTTTGAAGTTTTGTAAGTGATTTGAGTGAAACTTTTGAAAAACTGCTTTTTGGAGTTTTTAAAGTTTTTTAAAAATCCCAAAATTCATCTTCAAGTGAAAATTAAAGATTTTATGATCAAACACTGATTTAAAAAAAAAAGTAAATTTTTCTTAATGTTCAAACGGGCTCTAAGTTTAGGGCATCTCCAATGGTGCACTATTTTTTACACCAAATCTAAATTTGGTGTAAAATTTGGAGTTTTTTGCTCCAATGGAACACCAAATTTTGTACCATTTTAGTGTGTGAATAGTGTGACATTGTTCATCAACACTAAATTTGATTTATTATTATTTTATTCATCTTTTTTATTTTTTAATACTTTTAATTTATCATATATTGTGTATATAATTAATTTTTATATTAAGATCTTTATAATTTTAATTTTATATCCTATTTTTTATATATATTAATTTTTGTATATATTATATTTATATAAAATTATAAGTTAATTTTATTATTATTATAATTGTGTAACATGGGTTATTATTTAACTGATGGTATATATTCAAAATGGTCTACTATTGTGCAAACTATTCGGGAGCCACGTTCAACAAAGAAGAAATATTTTTCAATGAAACAAGACTCATATCGAAAAGATGTTGAACGTGCATTCGGAGTTTTGCAATCTCGTTTTGCAGTTGTTGCAGGTCCGTCACGTTTTTGGAGAAAAGATGTGCTACGTTATATAATGACCACATATATTATACTGCACAACATGATAATTGAGGACGAGTGTGATCTTAATGCACCAATTCAAGATGCACGTGAATGTCCAGCTCCTACGGTAGAAATGGCAGTAGATGAAGATCACCGATTTGAATAATTTTTAGCTCGACACAAAAAAATTAAGGATAAAGATGCGCATTTCGCACATCGTAATGCATTAATTGAGCATTTACGGGAGAATATAGGCAAAAATTGAATATTTATGTGGCACTTAAATTAAATTTTCTATGATGTAATATTTATTTAATTATCTTTTATTAATGATTTCACTTTTAGTTGACTTATCCTTTAAAATAATTTTGTAATAAATGATTATATAAGTGATGAATGTGAATTATATGTGATGAATATGGAAAAAAGAAAAAAGATAGCATTTGTTTGAAGGAAATAAAAAATAAAATTTAAATAGAAGATAATAATATAATATAGAAGAGAGAAGAATATAAAAAGAAATATTTTTTTTTGGTGTAAAAAATGGTGTAATAATTGAAGTAAATTTGGTATTACATCATTTTGGTGTAAAATTTGATATTAGGGTTGGAGATGGTCTTACAGTGCCAAGACTTCTATAATTATGGTCCCACAAGGTTTTAATACTTATGTTGTTAGCTGGAGAAGTAGCTTTATTTTTATATATTCTCCAAAAAAAAACTTGGTTTTATGAAATTACTCATTTTTCGGAAGTCATACATACTCAAATTTGCTTTAGGTGTTAAAAAAAATTGGGGTGTGAAAATTAAATATGTTAAACTTTCTCTAAATCTTTTGTTATATAATGTGGATAATAAACGAGTTTATATTATTCTTAACATGTAAGTTATTCTAGACTTGCAAAATAAGATATTATTAAATTTACAAAAGAAGAATTAACAATTACACAAACTAGAAACGTTAACCAAGAAATGTTACATACTATAGTCAAAATAATTTGAAATGGACGCAAAATATTTATGACATTCTACAAAGAGTTGTAGAAAGACGTAATAATCAGAAAAACATTTGGATGATGGGAATTCCTTCTCTAAAAAACTCTCATTTCACTTTACTCCAAACCTTCATTTAATGCTCTTCCAACAAAATTGATGGAACCTCACTCAACTAAATTCACCTTGTCACCTTTCCAAAAACCACCTGACATATGGAAAATGCAGATAGATGACCCTTCCCCTCCCTTAGGACATCAAAAATCTCTTTTACAAACACTGATCTCCGATAACTCTAATCTAACCATTCCACATTGCCAACTTCTACAACCATCGATGTACTTTTCTGATGAAACTATAGCCACTGAGGCTGAAGAAGATTTGTTTATCCCTTTTGTACACTGAGGACAAAGCAAGACTATACACGCCTTGAAAACACTCCGTGATTGTTAAAGTCTTTGGTAAGAAGCTTGGCCACCAACTACTAAAACAAAAAAATATTTCTCTATGGCAACCTATAGAACAATTGTCTCTAGTTGATCTGGGGTCTGAATTCTTCCTTATCAAATTCCAATTGGAAAAAAACCTACACAAAGCACTTCATGGGGGTCCTTGGTTTGTTCTAAACAATTTCCTCTTTGTACATCAATGGAAACCTAAATTTATTGCCTCTAGCACTCAACTAACGTACTCTGCTATATGGGTACGCCTTCCTGAACTCCCTATTGAGTTTTACGACATGAAAATTCTGCAACGAGTGGGAGCAAAACTAGGCAAACTGCTAAAGGTAGATCCCTGCACGACAACTACTTCTAGGGGAAGATATGCTCGAATTTGCATCGAAGTCCCATTAGAAAAACCTCTCAGAACACATGTTCATATTGGCAACCACAAACAAAATATCCAATATGAAGGGCTTAACTTACTTTGTACTGTATGTGGAAGGTTTGGCCATACACCCATAAACTAATCCTTTAGTAAACAAGTAACTAGCTCCCCCCTCATCTCTAATACCCCACTTGGCCCGTCTACTTCAACTCCTACTGCCAAAACTCACTCAATAACAAATCCTACTATCGAACCTCAATCCACAGTGTCACGACCCAATTTCGGAGTCGTGATGGCGCATGTCGTGGAACCAGGAAAGCCGCCCTTTTTATCTAAGCTAAATTCAATTTACAGTAAAATACGATTTTTAAACGAATTTATTGATAATACTAAGGATCTGAAGTTTAAAACAATATTTGAAAAACTAAATTTAAACCTCAAACCCCGGATCCGGTGTCACTCAGTCATGAGCTGCTATTTTAAAAAAAAAAAATAATGAAGAAATAGACAACATAGTCTCAAAATAAGTGCAACAGGTGGAATAAGGAAGAGAAGACGAGGTCGCGATCGCCATCTGCTACCTCGACAACTCCAATGAAAACTCTGTCCGCTGCTCAATATCCACTGCCGGGTCCCGGTGTACCTGAATCTGCACACGAGGTGCAGGGGGTAACGTGAGTACACCAACTCAGAAGTAACGAACCCAAACTATGGGTTGAGAAGTAGTGGCGGACAAACCTTAAAACTTTTACAATAAACAATATACAGAATTTAGACATGCTACAGTTTATCAGGATGAGTAAATATGCCAAGCAAGCCAGTATACTCTACATGCCATCATAAAATATATGTATGAAATCAGTGTGGATATGCACATAGTGCTCACAACTCTCCCACAGAAGTCCACTTAGTACTATATATGGCTCTCAAGCCCAGGGAAGTTCCATTCCGGAATATGCATAAACACCGGTGACTGTAGTCACTCCGTACTGAGGAAAAAGGCCAATCCAGCCCCACGGAGAAAATCCATCTTCGAAATACAACACTCGGACAAGATCCATCCCCAGGGACGATCCATCCCTCACATAACATCCACTTCGGACAAGATCCATGTCCAGGAAAGATCCATCCCTCACATCAATGCGCTCACTGGGGTGTAAAGACTCTAGAGGAGCCCTAGTGGCCCAAGCGCCATATCAAGCCAATGAAGGCATGATTTAATATCGCTGCGGTGTGCAGTCCAATCTCATAACTGTCTCAATAACAGGCTCTCGGCCTTACTCAGTCATTACTCTTCAGTCTCACTCGCATGGATCACAGATGCATCCATCAGCCCGAAATAATAATAAGTATGCAAACAATTAACAATACTGAGACTGAGATATGAAGTGATATGCTATAACAGGACTGAGTATATGAAATCAATTAATCACGAAATTAGATAGTAATATACGACCACTCGGGTCTCAGCATTTTCGGCGTGAAGCCTAGCATTTATACTTAACATGATTTCTAACAGGTTCACAATTACCACATTAACAGAAGTACAGATATCATCAGGGAATAATTACTAAGCGGTGCCATGGGATAATCCAGGCCACAAATACTCGGTGCACGCCCGCACGCCAGTCACTTGGCATGTCGTCACCTCAACAATAGTCATAAATCATTTAGCTCGGGGTTTCGAACCCTCAGAACCAAGTTTGGAAATGTTACTTACCTCAAAACCGGCTAAAATACTATTCCGCAGTGCCTTTGCCTCTAAGTGCTCCAAATCTACCAAGTTCAGATTCTTATCATCAAATTATGCTTAAGGAATGAATTCCAATTGAAAAGTACCAAATTTAGCTCAAAACCCGAAATTAGTCAAAACCCGACCCCCGGGACCGCGTCCCGAAACTCAGAAATTTTTATACAAAATTGTTCTTCATCATCTCACGAGTCCGTACATATAAAGAACACTAAAATCGGAGTTCGTTTGACCCCTCAAACCAATCCCTAAAGGTCTCATAATCTCAAGCCCTAAACCCACATTTTTCTATTGATTTTCATGAATTAAATGTTGAGATTGTGTTCTATAATCACCCATAAACGAGTTTTAATGGTCAAAACACTTACCTCTATGAAGAACACTGATTTCCCTTTTCAAAAATCGCCTCAAGAGCTTCTTCCCGTTCAAAGATGGTGTTAAAAGGTCTAATGGTCGTGGAGGGTTTTAATTTATACTTTCTGCCTAGGGGTTCCGCACATGCGGCTAATGTCTCGCACATGCGGTCAAAACAACCGCACCTGCGACTTTTCACCAAACTACCTATCTCCGCACCTGCGACTCTCATTCCGCACCTGCGACTTCGAAGGTGCGGCCCACTATCCGCATCTGCGATCTCTTCCCTGGCTGACCAAGTCTCGCACCTGCGGAGCCTCCTCCGCTCCTGCGGGCCCGCACCTGCGATGACCCATCCGCAGGTGCGGTTACACCAACACCAGCAACTTCAGCAGCAACACAAGCACTCCAAACTCCCTGTTAACCACTCAAAACCATCCCGAGCCCCTTGGGACCCCGCCCAAACATACCAACACCTCATATATGATCATTCAAACTTAGTTGCACTCCTGAAACACTAAAAATAACATCAAAACACCAAAATCACATCAAATTCAAGCCTAAGAACTTTGAAATTTCTAAAATCCTCCAACGATGTTGAAACTATCCAAAACACCTCCGATTGACCTGGAATTTTGCAGACATATTCAAAATGACATTACGAACTTGTTCCAACTTCCGGAATTCCATTCCAACCCCGATAGCCTATTTTCCACTGTCGACCAGAAATCGCCAAAAATTAACTTTTGCCAATTCAAGCCTAATTCTACACCGGATATCACAAAAATATTCTGAACACACTACCGAAGCTATCTGAGCCATAAAATCCGCATTCCGAGGTCGTTTCCCAATAAGTAAACTCTCAGTTGACTTTTCTAACTTTAAGGCTATTTTTAAAGACTAAGCGACTAAACTCTCACTACAACCATTCCGATTTCAATCCTAACTACTCTAACACATCAATAACAGTATAACAAACCTATGACAAGTCACGAACAGTAATTATAATGCAGGTTCTACATACGATCGACCGGGTCGTTACATTCTCCTCCTCTTAAAAAACGTTCTCCTCGAACGTGCCAAGGGTTGTTCCAAAAGCCATCAACCGCCGAATAACCTTACCATGCACACATTCGGGTCTCCAGATCCCCAATAGGTACCACACACAATTGACACACGCGGTCCGTAACAACAACATCCCCCCACAAGGGGCGAGCACATGAACAGATGTAACAAAAGATTCACGGGGCGTATCCAGAGAATGGGCTAAATTATGATGAATATGTGAATATGAAAAACCGGAATCAATTAAAAACTGAGCTTCTCGTGACAGAATGAAACAATACCTGGGATCACGGCATTAGAAACCATCTCATCCAGTCTCGCTGAAAATGCATAAAATCGGGCATGATCACCACCGAATCGACCTCCCCCTCTTGGGCGACCCTACCTGCCTGACGCCCACCTCTAGCTACCTGGGCGGGTGGTGCAGCTACTGATTCTGAAATTGCGGGTTGACTCCTCTACTGATAAGTATCTCTCGTAAGACAAGGGCAAAACCTCTTAATATGGCCCACATCTCCATACTCAAAGCAACCTCTCTCGGAGAATGGCACTGGGGACTAAAGGGAACCCCTAGCATTAGGATAACCACTGGAAGAACCAGGCATAGATGAACTCTGAACCGATGGTGCCCAAGACGAACTCTGAGCTGGCAGGGCACTGAAAGATGGTTGCACCTAATGCGAACTATGAGGATCATGATCAACTGATCCACCACGATAAGATGGTATCTGAGCCATAAAATCCGCATTCCAATGTTGTTTCCCAATAAGTAAACTCTCAGTTGACTTTTCCAACTTTAAGGCTATTTTCAAAGACTAAGCGACTAAACTCTCAACTACAACCATTCCGATTTCAAGCCTACCAACTCTAACATATCAATAACAGTATAACCAACCTATGACAAGTCACGAACAGTAATTATAATGCAGGTTCTACTAACGATCGACCGGGTCATTACACACAAATTGGCAAACAATCACTCTCCCAAAGAGAAACACAAACCGCCTTCAAAAACACACACGCTCGCCCACTAGGAACCCAAGGGAGGCGACAACTATCATCGTGCCGGTGATGGTAGATCAGAGCTCCATACCTACTGGGCTCAACAAGGCCCAAGCAAGATGTTATTCCAATAACATAACTACCCCTGTCAATCAAAGCCCAAATAAATTCATACACCTCTCTGATGACATAGATACTACCAATAGTGCAATCTCCAAGCCTAGCCCAATTCCCATTTCCAGCAAGCCCAATATGGCTCCTTCATCGGTATTTCAGGCCAACGTGACTACTTCCTCCTCCTTTGACCCAGTTGCTTTCCCTGTTTCTGGTGCTGAGGCCCAACCACATAAGCCCAATGTAATACTCCCTCAGTCAGGCTCCTTATTAGGTAATCCAAATAACCTTAGTCCTGTCATTATGCCCACACTAAATAACCATCTGTCAAAAAGCAGTGTGCACACGTTATTTACCCATCAAGAGGCACGACAAGGTAATAACCTTACTATTAACCCTATCGTTGCAAATGACCAACCAAAGGTAAATTCACCACTTAATAATCTACAAAGTGTCCCTAACTTACATCTTCAAAATACACTTAGCACTCTAACTTTGCATGCTACAGTAGCCTATGAAGCTACTATTTCCCCAACTTCCATAATCTCTAATGATTATACTCCATGTGAAGCCACCATCTACACAATATCCCTCCACCCTCTGAGAATAAAACTATTTGACCGATTGAAAATAACACCACTGCTTCTGAAGAAACTCTTTCCTCAGCAGCAATTCTTTCACTGCCTCATTCTACCACAAAGCCACCAAAGCTTCTAACATCAATCTCAAAAAATGCAGCAACCAAACTTCACGAAAACACCCTTCAACAGCTATTTCACAGAACAAATCCACCACAACAATCAATTCTTCCATATACCCCATCTGATCATGCAAGGCCCACATATTCCACACCCATCAATACCACTGATTTATACCTCTCAACCTCACATGGTGGACCAGCCTCTACAATATTGGTTGGAGATGGGGCTCCAGGGTTATGCTCTGATCTTCACATTGGAACTCAACAACCAGGAATCCTTCTAGTCCAAAATCCAACACACCTAGCAGAAATTGTAATGGAGGGGATGAGAATTGGGATGGAGGCATCTGCTCAAACATAGTGGTACACAACTCAAACTCTGTTAATGCTGGACCATCAGGCGTCAACTTCTCAACAGCCACAATGGGCGTTTCCCATGCACCCACCAACACCATATGTCAATCCTCACTTGCATCTACTTTCATTTTATCCTTCGCATTACTAGGATCAGATCTATTCCCCCTGGTTTTAATCAATCGACTCCTTCAACCCCTTATCACCATACTCAACCCCGTTCAGTCCAAACGACCTACTGACTCCACCAATCAGTCCCTCCCCATCACCACCACCATCTCCAAACGTACTCGACATGCGAGCAAATCAGGAGTTGATAGCAATTCTAGCAGAGATGAAGGAGACCCGCACAAAGTACTTGTGGCTAAAGGGAATCCAACTCTATACCTTCAAGGAGCACTTCGAGAAAAAGTTCATTCTGGAATGCCCTCTAGAGTTAGTCACATGCAGTCTCAATTTCCGATTGATGACAAATCAAGAGGACGGGAAATATGCCATGGTCATCATCCACTTCGACCGAGTCGGGAAATAGAGGATCAGGACTGGACAACCAGTCAACAGATCCTAGTTCCATCTGAAACGATTACATTTTCTCCTAATAGCATGAATTTTATCATTTGGAATTGAAGGGGTTCTCATAATGCTGAGTTTAGGCATCATTCTCGATCCCTATTGGACAATCATAGACCTGCCTTGGCTATCCTATTGGAGACACACATGCAGGATCACAAAGTACTCCGTGATGACTTTCAGTTCACCCACATGTCACAGGTATCTGCAAATGGGCTCATTGGAGGATTAGTAGTGTTATGGAATAACACACTCATTACTGGAGGAAATGAGAATGTCAGAACAAGAGATCCATTGCCTTGTACAGGTAAGTCCATCTACTCCTAAATGGTTATTATTTTCAATGCTATGAATTCTTGTAGTAGTAGGAACACTCTATGGGATAATCTTTGATATTTTAGTGACAACTATGTAATATGTCCCTGGCTAATTGGTGGGGATTTTAATGAAGTACTATCTGCTAGAGAAAAGTTGGGGGGTCTACCAATAAGTAACAATAGAGCTGACAATTTCAGTAACTTTATCAATTATTGTAACTTGCTGGATTTGGGATTTAGGGGTAGTCGTTATACGTGGACCAATAAACGACGTCATGGTCACACAATTTTAGAACGCCTGGACCGTATTTTAGCAAACTATGATTGGATAAACATTTATCCGGAGGCAACAATCCAACATTTACCACACACTTATTCTGACCACTGCCCCATATTATTAACATCGGAATCTAGACGACCCTACTATAAGAAGATTTATCGCTTTGAAACTGTGTGGACAACACACCCTTAATTCGAGCACCTGGTTCATGAGATTTGGGGGAATAATGCTGACCTCATTAACACGACAAAAATGTTCCAAGAAGCTTCTTTATTCTGGAACAAGAATACTTTTGGAAACATATTCACCCGCAAACGAAAATTACTTGCCCGTCTTATGGGAATCCAATCTTTACTCCACTATCCTACAAGTACCTTCCTTCAAAATCTAGAACAACAATTAACTCTTGAATATAGTAACATTCTACGTTTAGAAGAAGATTTTTGGAAACTTAAATCTCGCATCTCTTGGTTAAACGACGGCGATGCAAATACTAAATTCTTCCATATGGCTACACTTTAGAGAAGAAGAACTAATAGAATTACTTCTCTACAAGATACAATATGGAACTGGACCTACAACACGGATGATATACATAGGAAAATATTTGAATATTATCAACATCTATTTGCCACAGATCATATATTTTCTACATCAAATATTCAAATTGCTCCATCAAATATAATGGGGCATACTGATTATCAATCCTTACAGGTCATTCCCATGGAGGATAAAATTACTCAAGCCTTGAAAGGATTCAAGCCTTACAAAGCACCTGGTCCGGATGGCCTACATCCTTTCTTTTACCAAAAATATTGGACTGAAGTAGGCCCTAAGGTCATCCAGTTTTGCAAACAAATTTTCATGGATAAGGTCATTCCACTAGATCTTAATCGTACTTATATATGCCTTATTACGAAGGTAAAGCATGTGCACACTATCCAGCAATATCGGCCTATCAGCCTCTGCAATATTATCTATAAGTTACTTACTAAAATTATTGTTAACAGACTTAAGACGCTTCTGCCCAAGATTATGTGATGACCGAAGGGATCATTTTATGAATTTAAACTCCGTTCTAGACTTATTAGCCATAAAAAGATTAATTTTAACTACCTCGATTTTTGTGGGAAGTCCGGGCGTGAAACCGGAAAGCTTTTATGTGAAAATATAAGAAATAATAATTTTTGGAATTAAAAATTTGGTTTTAGTTGACTTGAGTCAACATTTTGAGTAAACGGTCTCCGATCTGTGTTTCAACAATCCCAGGAGGTCCGCAGTAAATTATGGGACCCGGGCGTATGCTCGGAAATGAATTCCGAGGTCCCAAGCCTTAGAAATCAATTTTTGAAAGAAATTGTTTTGTTGAAATATTTATGAAATAAAGAAAAGAATTAATATTTAAAATCATTGGTATCGGGCCCGTATTTTTGTTCCGGAGCCCGGTACATATTTGTTATGATATTTAGGCCTTGCCTGTGAAATTTGGTAAAAATCAGAGTTCGTTTGACGTGAATCGGACATCCGGTTGAAAAGTTATGAACTATAAGTGTTCTCTAGGAAAATAATTAGTTTTGAGGTTTAATTCGTTGTTTTACATGTTATTTTCATGATTTGATCACACGAGAAAATCTCTATGATGCTTTTAGACTTGCGTGCATATTTGATTTAGAGCTCTGAGGGCTCGGGTGAGTTTCAAATAGGTTTGGGTTGTGTTGCGCCCGTTCTTTCTTATGCTTCGACGTCGTTTCTTCAAATATAAATGATATCATATTGAACAAATGAGCTCCGATTTATGTTTTGAATGAAGTATTAGATCCGTATCATAATTACGGACCCGTAGCAAAAAGAATCATTGAATTTGGACATCATATGAGGATTTTATGACCATTTTACTAAGGTTGCCCAGATTTTTCAGGTTAATTACGAATTTGCCCCTGACGGCGTATTAAAATCCTACACTATTNTTCATAGGTAATCAATTCCAAACCTTTTTCTTTTAATTCCTTACTATTTTGCATCACTTTTAAAGCAAAAATAAAGGATTTCCATGGTAAAAATTTAGGATTTGGGTAGAATTAGGGAGTTTTATAAAAATTGAATTTTTATATCAAATTAAGGTCGGCTTTCAAAACTAATAGCATATTTGGGTTCGTGGTTGAATGGGTAAACGTAATTTAGTCCGAACCCCGAGTTTAGACCAAGCGGGCCCCGAGTCGGGTTTTCACTTTTTTTTTAGAGAACTTAGGAAAAATTATTTTCAATAAAGTAAGTTC
>MDKI01265308.1:0-20305 GCA_005239505.1 Nicotiana paniculata | reverse complement strand
ACTAGTAAAGAAGTAGAAACTAAATTCTTCCTAATAGTAGGAACATGAAGAACTTTGTTGAGCATTAACACCTTGCCGGAAGTCATCTTTGGGAAAATTTTCCCATAACCTTCAATCTTGGCTGTTGAATTATTTCCCATGAAAATCTCTTCTGCAGGACCAGCAATAGAGTAAGTAGCAAATGCTTCTTTGACAACACAAACATGTCGAGTTGCTCCGAAGTCAATCCACCACTCCTTCGAATTCCCAACAAAGTTGCATTCCGAAAGTATTTCACAAAGATCATCAATTTCATCATTCTTCTCTACTATGTTGGCCTGTCCCTTCTTCTTATCCTTTCTCGGGAAGCGACAATCATGGGCTTTGCGACCAACTCTTCCACAATTGTGGCAGTTGCCTTTGAATTTCCTTTTGTTCTGCTCCTTAGTCTGTCCAGAAGATATCTTCCTCTTCTTACTTTTTAGAGAAGTTTCTTCAACGATATTAGCTCCCATGATCATTGAATTTCCACGAGACTTCTTCTCGGCTGTTTTGTTGTCTTCCTCAATCTTGAGACGAATCACAAGATCTTCCAACTTCATTTCTTTGCGCTTGTGCTTGAGATAGTTCTTGAAATCTCTCCACGAAGGAGGCAACTTTTCAATAATAGCATCCACTTGAAATGCTTCATCCACGACCATACCTTCAGCAATAAGGTCATGAAAAATAAGTTGAAGTTCCTGAACTTGGGTTCCCGCAGTTTTGTTGTCTATCATTTTATAGTCTAGATACTTGGCAACCACGAACTTCTTCAAGCATGCATCTTCTGTCTTGTACTTTTTCTTAAGTGCGTCCCATAATTCTTTCGAAGTATTTATCGCACTATACACATTGTACAAGTCATCCTCTAAAGCACTTAAAATATAGCCTTTGCAAAGAAAATCTGCCTGCTTCCACGCCTCAATAATCATGAACTTTTCATTGTCCTACATGTCTACAGCAGGTACTGGAGGCTCTTCACTAGTGAATTTCTGCATACCTAGTGTGGTAAGCCAGAATAACACCCTTTGCTGCCATCCTTTGAAGTTGGCTCCAGAAAATTTCCCCGGTTTTTCTGCCGGTGGAACAGCCGTCCGGCTCGACGATGCTATGGTCGTTGCCGCAACAATAGCAAAAGAATTTCCGTTATCAATTTCCATTTCTCACTGTCAACAATAGAAGATTTCAATCAATGGCAAAACCAGAATAGTAAATAATATTGTAATCAACAATAAACAGTATGTATAATAAATAAAAACCGAAGTTTTTATATACTGTTTCAGAGAAAACGATGAAGTTTTTATGTTCTTCAAATCGTTTTCTGAATTTCAAAACTATGATGAAGTTTTTATATCTTCAAATCAGAATAATAAAATTCAGAAGGAGTAGAAAACTCACAGGTTTTAATCTCCACAAACAAAATACAGAAAAAAAAATGTAATTTCCTTAAGATTCTTAGTAATCTGTATTGCTGTAAAATAAAATAATAATAATTTCTGAAAAATACAGAAACAGTAAGAAACCTCACTAGCGCGAGATTAGCGCGGCCACGCTAGTGAAATATACCAGGGACAGTGAGAAGCATGACTAGCGCGACCACTAGCGCGTGCTGAGCGCGGGCGCGCTAGTCCAGGGGTCCTTAGTTGTCCGAAGCCGAAGCCGAGCGAGTGACGACGACGACGCAAGGCTTGCCTTCTTCTCAACTCTTTAAAAGCTAGAAGAAGAGCTTCTCTATACATACACATAGATTTTCTTTCCTTCTTCCAATGAGGGACAAAGTGCACTAATTCAAAATTTTACTTCCCTCCATTTCTTTTCCCACCATTTTTCATTCACTCTCTTTAAGCTACACCAAGCTTAAAATTAAGCTAAACTAAGCTTAAAATTAAGCTACACTAAGCTTAAAGACCAACAGACAAATGAAAAGAAACAAAGTTAAATTATTGATTCAATAATGACTTTAACGCAATTTCGAGCAAATTCTAATTATAATATAAATAATTACGTAGCTTAAAATAATATAATTATAAGTACACTACACATATGATTAATACAATTACAACAAATTTATTTACATGTATAAGTTATTTACTTTTATATTAAATAAAGAAAAACAAAAAAAAAATTGAATGAATGGACCGTTTCTCGATTTCTGAGTATCAACACTATAAGTCTATAACTAATTACATTAAACAATTGTACATCCATATCAATCTGGTTATACAATCACAATACATAAAATAAACAAAAAATAACTATAATAATTTAAGTGATCAAGTGTGTCACACCTCCTTTTTCACTACCCTCGTGAGGGTAATAAGGGAATTTTTTCACTTTAAGTGACATTATTCGGATTTGGGATTTATTTAGTTTCAGAGTCGCTACCCGGATTTTTCACGATGTTCCGGGATACCGTTTATTTATTAAAAATCCCAAACCGAGGAATTTTGACTCTGTTTTAAGTTGTCTGCGAACCAGAAATCCGAGTAAGGAATTCTATTAACCCGGGAGAAGGTGTTAGGCGTTCCCGAGTTCCGTGATTCTAGCACGGTCGCTTACTATTAATATTTGGCATAAATTGTCTGATTATTTACATATTTTTTGCCTATTGTGCATTTAGCCGTTTAATTTTTAACCGCTTTTAGTATTTATGGATTTATCTTGAAACAAGTCACGATGTCGTATATTTATTTATTTTTGGGACATACTGTAACTACGCCACATGAAATGCACCCCCAATTACAACATGTGATTTTTATTATAGTTTGAAGTTGAACACGGGGACATGAGTTGTCGCGCCCGTGTGTGGATTACGTAGTCAAGACTATGGTCGTGACGGTTTTATAACGCCCATTTGTGGCGATGTTTGAGTTTTCTATTTTTTGAAAGAGCTTTTTAATTTTAAGGTCGATTAGGACGTTTATGGATTTATCTTGGACAAGTTACGATGACGTACACTTGTTATTTTCGAACACATAGTAAAAACGTCACATCAAATGCATCCGTGATTGCTATGTGCATTTTTCAGTTGTTTAGAATTGAGGGTCGGGGGCATGAGTTGCCACTCCCGAGTGTAGTTTATTTTAACTTTGAGGTAATGATCACTTTTGTCAAGTTTCAAAGTAAAGGTATGCATTCTACCTAAGGATTACCTAGAATAATATTCACTACTCTAAAGACAACATGTTTTGGGCTATGGCTATTTTTTAGCCCAATTTATTGTTTAACTCTCCGACCAAAACTAATTGTGATTAATTCAATAAGGGTGAAAGCTATACAACTACAAGAGAGAATCGTGCCATCCTATAGAAAAGTCGAAATGCTAATTTGCAAATCACTTATTTAAAACAATCAAATGAACACATAGCACCTTGACTGAAATAGTTTTATCAATTTCAAATGACCTAAACTCAATACTTTTTGATATACACCTTGAGTTCCACATATTGCTGTAAATTTGGACTCTTAAGAACACGAGATAAATCTGGTGAGAGGTTACTTTGAATAGCAAATTCATATTTATATATACTTCAAAATTCCTTTGATCTAAACGTAGTTGTTTCCAGAACTTCAATAGGTATTTATGATGGTCATTTGGACAGGTTGATTCGAACGCTAAATTGTAAGAAAAGATTTAGAAAGAGTGCCTTTGGATTTTTCCGTCAAAATCTGGGTGCTTAAAATATTGATGCCTGAAACTTTGTACTTAAATTTGAGAATAAACAGCCTTGAGGCTAAGGGCTCTTCGCGTTTTCCAGGCCCTCTGGATTGTACTCAGACCTTGATGGGCCATTATAAATAGTTTGGTCCATCCTAAATTGTCCAGAATAGTCGTGTTTGAGTCCAGTGTACTCAAAACAAATCCGGAGCTAATTATACACTTTTTTTAAAAAAAATTATAGGAACAACATACATGCTGAAAGAAAGGACTGCTAATGTAAACAAATATAATATCCAGTCTTATATTACAAATAAAGCATATACAAAAGGCTGTAATTACGCTATTATATTGTTCTTAAATTAAATACATAGGTTCTAATAATAAGAAGAAAAATAAAAGAAACAAGGTTAGCTACTGCCCCCATTCAAAACCAATGAATTTCACACTTTATGATCTGTATTCTTCGGCTTTTAGTCCCAACTAGACCATACATAACTCATGTGCGCTGTAAGAGGCTGAATCTGATCATTATAGGGATCAGATCCAATCCTTTACATGTTGCTCCCCATAGTGATATAAGATACAAGTCGTCCAAACCAACATAAACATCTTATGGGGTGCATCTGACCATTAAGGGGGTCAGACTCACTACCTTTTAATGTTATCTAATGGCTCTATTACGACTTCATGGATATGGGATTAATCTCAGAAGCCTTTTTTGAGAGATAATTTTACAGTTATAATCATACATAGATGAACAGTCAGATTTTTAACCAGTAATTGCAGATTTAGCAGAAGGAAAAGCCACATGTTTTATGCATTTTTCTTAGATTGAATCTGACTATAAAGGAGAGTCTGATTTAAACTTATAGATGCAATCTTGTTTTCCATTTTTAACAACCATACCAGAACTTCAGACAGTATTCATTTGGACATTTTGTCTATTCTTGGCTTTTTAGAGACTGAATCAGACCATATAAGGGTTCGGATTCTTTACTTTATAGCCCTTTTAACTACATGCTATATACCCTTTAGAGGGTGAATTTCAGCCATCTATACTACTATTTTATGCACTATTATGTGGTGAATTTGACCATTGGAAGGTCAGATTCATCTACCCTAGTGTTGATACTAACCTATCTAGAGATTTGCTTATTGAATATCTCTATTTTTCTGCACTCTTATAGAGAGAGCCTGACCATAGAGAAGGTCAGATTCTACACCTCAGTACAGCCTTATTTTTAATATAGAACTATGAGTATCTACCATGTTTAGATACATTTGGCCGGAAATAACAGAATGTTTTAGCAAAGAGATAGTAACAACAACAACAGTAGTCATCACATTCAAATAGGTTCATTAATGTGCTAATAAACATCTATACAGTCACATGTACATAAAGCAAGAGAGATAACCTCATTTCATAAATGGCAAACTAATTTAAGCATGGAGAAGAAGAAGAAGATTCTAATCCAAGAAATTTCATTAAGAAAGGATGAGTTAAATACATACCTTTTAAGAGAGAAACAAACAAAGAGACTTGACCAAATAAAGGTCAAGTATGAACAGCAAGAAGGAAGAGAGATCAGCAAGCAGCAAACAGAAAAGACCCCAAAGAAATCCAACCAGTCCAAACAAGAATAACCCAGAAATCTTGAGTGTGGATATTTTAAGTAAGACCTTCCAGAAAACCAAATTCAGCCAAAAGGGAAGATAGCAGCTCAACTAGGCCATCTACTTATGTTACTTGTTTTTATAAAAGGGAATCAGATTCAAAACTTTTTAAGTAAGACAGCATTTCTGAAAAAAATGTGGGAAGGATTCTGTATCCCAGCAGCTCAAAAATGTAAGAAATTCTAACTCCCAAGTGTCAAAATTCTCCCTGCGCCTCTAAAAAGAGGGTCTACTATTTGGGAATGGGATATTTTTTGAATATTCCATATCCAATACTGAAAAATAGTACCAAAACAGTACATAGGGCAGTTGTCAACACTATCTTTGGGACAGCTACCCCTATTCTAGAACATTCTTACATATTAAAAGACCCTTTTACCCTTAAAATTCAAATTTTCTAAGTCTACATTACCTATTGTACCCCTTGGAGTCCCTGAATTTACCATTGGGTAATCAAGGTTAAGCTCACTTTGGGTTAGTATTTAACTCTATTTAACTAACACTAGTCAGGTTCACTAGTTAACTAAGCATTTTGATTAGTTAACCCCAACTATGTTCTTTAGTTAACTATTAGTTGTTCTTGACTAAGGTTGAGTTAATTAATTAAAGATTAATTGATTAAATGCCTAGAGTTAGTTTCATACTACTTACTTATGTTTAAATCAACTAATTGAAGTAAACCAATCGGTTTTGACTTCTTAAATTAAGTTAACTGTTTTAGTTTAATTAAGTCAAACTAACTTACCTAAAATCAGAAAACTTAACTAATTATCAAGCCTAGGTTAAGTAATTTGTTCTAGTTAATTAGTCATAAATTAATTACCTTAGGCAGATTTTAGGACTTAGTTAATTAATAAACAATGGTTAGTTTATTAGATTGCTTCTTGATCTTAGTTAATTATATTGGTAACTAAAATCTCCATGAAGTTAGGAGCCTAATTGACTAATAAAATAATCTAGGTGAATGATTAATCTTCACATTATACTAAGGTTAGGGTAAGTAATCAAATAGGGATGGACAGTAGCATTTTGAGAGGAGATAAACGACAGCAAAGGTATTCTGGAGGACTTAAGCATGAATCAATAAAGCTAATTATTAATTTTAAACAAGTAGAACCTTTAGTAAATCAATGGTGATTAAAAGGAAAACCTAAATGACTAAACATGGTTGCAAAAACAGTCTGGAATGTGCATAACATGTTAAACACTAAATCAATCAAATCGAAGGTAATGCGAATCAAAACAGAACAGTCATACATGCAGACAATGACAAAACCTAAGTTAGGAAACATGGTTAAACAGGGAAACCTAATTACTTAATTGACGAGAATAAAATCAAGACATGACTGTCATGAAATACATTTAGAGCTTAAACTAAACGATAAGGAAGAAATATAAACAGGTGGAAGAAAGCGATGCAAGAAAATAAGAGATCTAAACAGAGATACAATAAAAATAATTAAACTATGACATATTCATGCTAATAGCATAAAAATAGTTAGAAGGGGAAGAGGGGATACCCGTAAAAGGGGTTTTTTGGCCGGGAAAGAGAAAGGAGGTCGTTGGACCTTACCGGATCCAGTGGGGTTTGAAAATGACTCAAACCTTCATGAATCGATTGCTCTAGTTAAGAGAAATCGACACATGAAGGTCTGAACCATTGATTGCCCTTGAATCGGCCGGGGAGTAGTTTTTGGGGTTTTCAGATTCTTAGATCTGAAACCGGTGCAAATCGACTGGTTTTTTATGGAAACCAGCAATGGGAGGTGATAGAGGGTATGATGGTGATTGTTTGGTGAGAAGTTGGGGTTGATTGGAGGTCGTCCGCCACCGGTAGGCGATTTCCGGTGGGCGGGCCAAGGTAGGAACCCTAGGCGGCTAGGTTTTTTTAGAGAGAAGAGAGAGAGAGAGAGACGGACGAAAGGGAAAAGGGGGGTGTGATACTTGCAAATGAGGGAGTGAGGTTTGGTTAGGACATAGATATACTAGGGGGGTGAGTTCTCAGCCGTTGGATCTGGGAACACGAACGACTGAGATCTTTCGAGTTAATAAAACGGGGTCGTTTTGGAGGGTTTGGGGTCCAACCGGGTTGGGTTCATTTGGGCCTGGATCAGTTTAGTTTGTAGGGATTGGGTTTGGGCCTGGATAGTTTCAAGCCCAGGTCCGAAATTGGCTTTTCTTAATTAATTAACTAATTAACCTAAATAAGTTCAAATCTAATTTAATCCAACAAATGTTAGCAATTAATTTTAAACCTTATTTTTCATCTATTTACATATTAATTAAGAATAAAACAACCAACTATATATTCCTAATTAAATCTATGATTTATCGAATAAAAATGATTAATTATTTAGTAATTAGTTATTAAAAACTACATTACGTTAAATACTCGTCATTCGTCTATTATATAATTAATTATAAATAATAAATTCATAATTCCTTGATAATAGTGATGCAAATTTTAATAATTTTAAAAGATGAATTATGGGTATGCCAAAAAATGCAAATTCACAATTAATTACTGAAAAATCAACAAAAATTCATAAAATCAATTGATTTATTGAGATTTTTATAGGACGATACGGCGAGTAAAAATCACATGCTCACATCTGCCCCTCTTTGCTCGGAAACGCGAAGAGTTTTTGGGCAAAGACGAAGTGAGCAGCAATGAACGACTTTTACCTATTCATATGTTCCATTGTGAAGCGTTTTGAAAAGTTTGACCGAACCCTGCTTCAAGGTTGCCTATATATCCTTGGCTATAAAGGAATCAGGTCAGTGTAGTTCTGGATGTTTTGGTAGCAGGGACTACCAAGTAACTGTGGTTTCACTGTGGTTGTTGTTGTTATTGCTGTTGATCTCCTTATTACACCCAAGTAAAAAACGAAGGACTAACTAAAACCTATTAGCTGCTAAATTACAAGATTCCTATCTAGGACTGGGTCTTGAGTCTTTATCTTTTGCTGACTCTGACCTGGATCCTGGCGCTTGTTAGTCGAAGGTGCTGGCTTTGTCTTGTCGTTCCTCGGATCAAAACGGGATATATTGGACGGATGACTTCAATCTCGTCCTGAATAGTCCACATCCTCCCCGTTTGTGCACTTTTGTATTCAATATTCTCTTTCTTTCTTTTGTTTTGTTATTCTGGATCGAAACTTCTTCTTTTGGTCGTCTCGAGTTCCAATGTTCTACAAACGTAATCTGCATAAAATCAAAACAAGCGAACGAAATTTTCTGCCCCAGTTTTCACTAGGAAAATTTCATGAGTTATTGCAATAAAATCTATGGTATTTATTATTGAAAGTAATAAAAGGCCGAGAATTGTGTACCCGTAATGAATGTCGGCTAGGGGGCGGGTATCCTATGCCTAAAAGATGAAATCAACTAGGGATTGGAGACCCTAGGTTGGAAAAGATCGACAACTCGTACTGTCGTCAAGATGAGATCACCAGGTTATGCCGGTGTCTGGGGAAGGATCAACAGGTTATGTTGTTTTCACAAAAGAAATCACTGGGTTATGCCAATGTCTGGAGATGATCAACAGGTTATGCTGTTATCAGAAAGATCACCAGGTTATGTCGGTGTATGGGGAGGTTAACAGGTTATGTTGTTGCCTGGGGAAAAGAGATCACTAGGGTTATGCCAGTGTCTGGAGAAAACGATCACCGGGTTATGCCGGTGTCTGGAAGAGTCAACAGGTTGTGTTGTTCCCTGAAAAAGAGATCACTGGGTTACGCCAATGTCTGGAGATGATCAACAGGTTATGCTTTTGTTAGGAAGATCACCAGGTTATGCCGGTGTCTAGCGATGATCAACAGGTTATGTTGTTTCCAGAAAGATCACCAAGTTATGCTGGTGTCTGGAAAGGTCAACAGGTTATGTTGTTACCTGGGGAAGAGGGGGTGATCAACAGGTTATGTTGTTGTCAGAAAGATCACCAGGTTATGCCGGTGTCTGGAAAGGTCAACAGGTTATGTTGTTACCTGGGGAAGAGGGGGTGATCAACAGGTTATGTTGTTGTCAGAAAGATCACCAGGTTATGCCGGTGTCTGGAAAGGTCAACAAGTTATGCTGTTGTTAGATCACCAGGTTATGCCGGTGTCTGGAAAGGTCAACAGGTTATGCCGTTGCCTGGGGAAAAGGGAGTGATCAACAGGTTATGTTGCTGTCAGAAAGATCACCAGGTTATGCCGGTGTCTGGAAAGGTCAACAGGTTATGCCGTTGCCTGGGGAAAAGGGAGTGATCAACAGGTTATGTTGCTGTCAGAAAGATCACCAGGTTATGCCGGCGTCTGGAAAGGTCAACTAGTTATGATGTTGCCTGGGGAAGAGGGGGTGATCAATAGGTTATGCTATTGTCAGAAACATCACCAGGTTATGCCGGTGTCTGGAAAGGTCAACAGGTTATGTTGTTGCCTGGGGAAGAGGGGGTGATCAACAGGTTATGCTGTTGTCAGAAAGATCACCAGGTTATGCCGGTGTCTGGAAAGGTCAACAGGTTATGTTGTTGTCAGATCACCAGGTTATGCCGGTGTCTGGAAAGGTCAATAGGTTATGCTGTTGCCTGGGGAAAAAGGAGTGATCAACTGATTATGCTGCTGTCAGAAAGATCGCCAGGTTATGTCGGTGTCTGGAAAGGTCAATAGGTTATGCTGTTGCCTGGGGAAAAAGGAGTGATCAACTGATTATGCTGCTGTCAGAAAGATCGCCAGGTTATGTCGGTGTCTGGAAAGGTCAACAGGTTACGATGTTGCCCCGGAAAAGAGATCACTGGGGTTATTCCAGTCTCTTTTTGGGTAGGGGTTGAGGGTCCTATGCTACTTTAGGGTTGCATCATTTTCAACTCCATTTCTTCTTTTTTCTTTTTTTTTTATTTTCTTTTTCTCTTTTTTTTATTATTTTATTTTATTTATTCTGTTTTCATGCATGCGGGAAAGGATTTTTAGGAGGAAACTTCCCTTTTTTGGAGTCAATGCGGCAGAGCTCCTTCTAGCCCTTCCGCAATTTCTTTTGGTTGCACCTGCTTGTTGCACAGTTGCTTTCGAGTTTCACTTGTATCAGATTTTCAAACAAAGAACAATTCGTTAGTTTGAAATGGTGGCTGGTTTTGCGGCCTTGATTTTCAACTGCTTGGTCTCAGTTCTTTTGATGAAGATCTCAACCACTTGCTTGCTGAGGATTGGGTTTCATCTCTAATCCCGGGGACCTTGGCTTTCTAGATTTTACCATGGCGATCGGTCACGTGGGACCCAATATTTTATTTTGCCTTTGTAGGCCTTTCACTTGCTTTCTCTTTTGGATTTCCAGAGTATGGGGGGGAATTTTTGGCCCCTCAAATTCTTCTGTGATGGTTAGTCGTGTGGGACTTAACCTTTCCAACTTTATTTCGTCTTTATTGGCCTTTCATTTCTGACTTTTCTTCCAACTGTAACTTTAGGGCATTTGGAATATTTCGGCTTTTCAAACCTTGCCAAGATGGTTAGCCACGTGGGACTCAACCTTTCAACTTCATTCGCCTTTATAGGTACTTCAATTTGATTTTCTCCTTTCAAGGTTTTGAGTTTGAAGCATCGGCCGCTACGGCCAGTCGAGATCGACTTGATGCCCCTGACGAGGTTGGGTGCCTTTTGCATATTGACCCGTGTTAAGTGAGAGCCCTGTAAATCAGTCTTGCCACCCTTTCTTTGCCTTAGTTTCGGTACAGAGTTAGACCGAAAGAGATTCAAAAGAAAAATAAATGACAGAACGGACGACGAATTCAAACACGAGGTGTCCCTTTTGGGGAAAGAAAAGAAAGAATTATTTGGAGCGCATGCAGGCTTTAATGAACATGACATGCCCTTTGGACTGGATGCCTGATTCGTGTAAACCGTCCGAATTTCAGAAATTCATCACAACTTATTACCTCGAGATTGAGAAATCTTGCCCCGGATTGTGTCTGTGTCAGTGACTTATTATCCTTTTCTATCAGTGGCACCCTTTGCGGGTTTTCACCAACTAACCTCTCTCATTTCTCTTCTTAATGTCGCCTTGTAGTGCTCTTTGCGAGTTTTCACTAACAAGACTCTCTCATTTTAAATTTCTCCACTCACCGTCACCTTACAATGCCCTTGTGGGTTTTCACCGATAAGACTCTCTCATTTTAATTTCTCTCACTGCTTGTATCTGCTCTGAACAACTGTATCTTCCAATTTTGGGCATCTTTGCCGATTGGTCGGAAGGACTTGAACAGGGTTTTTGGTAAAAAGAATTCGTATCGAATTACAAATTTGGAACCTTTTATGTGCAAACATCGCTGAACATAACATTTTCCCCAGCTTAAACTCTTCGGGAAATGTGAAATTTTTATTTTGGTGTGACTGAACCCTAGGGAGAGGCTGCCTACGTATCCTTTCGGAATCAAGTCGAACATAGTTCAGGAAACTTTTGTTGTTGTTTTTGTTTCTAATCAATTTTTATTTTTTTTTATTTTATTTTTTTGATAAGAACTGCGGGTTCCAAAGAGGGTAATCAAAGAAAAGTAACCGGCTCAAAGGGTTTGCAAAAAGGGTTAATGTTTTTTGGGTAGCGAGAATGAAAGCCTTCGTCATCCCAACCGGAGAACAATTGCAAATATATGGAGGATCAAACATAGTATCTTTTGACGGCATCTGCGTTGACAACCGTTTCGGGGTCATTTCCTTTGAGTCCCCCAGGTATAACGCTCATTTTGGTAGCAATTTCCTTATGATGTACGGACCTTTCCAATTTGGGGCGAATTTTCCTTTCGCTTCTTCGTGGTGTGGGAGGATACATCTTAAAACGAGTTTCCCTACCTCGAGTTCCTAGGTCGCACTTTCTTGTTGTAAGTGCGGGCCATTATTTGCTAGTATAATTGTCCTGGCCTACTGCGGCCATTCTTTTCTCATCAATCAGAGTTAATTGCTCCAGTTAGGTCTTTACCCACTCATCGTCTTCAATTTCTGCTTCGACAATAATCCGAAGGGAAGGAATTTCAACTTCAGTGGGTATTACGGCTTCAGTGCCATAAACCAATAGGTAAGGGGTAGCTCCCACCGACGTACGCACGGTCATGCGGTATCCTAATAATGCAAAGGGTAACTTTTCATGCCATTGTTTAGATGTTTGAATCATTTTTCTGAGAATTTTCTTGATGTTTTGGTTTGCCGCTTCAACGGTACCATTTGCTTTGGGACGGTAAAGGGTCGAGTTGTGGTGTGTTATCTGGAACTATTCACACACCTCTCTCATCAAGTTACTGTTTAGATTTGCAACGTTGTCGGTAATGATAGTTTTTGGGATACCGAAGCGACAGATGATATTAGTGTGCACGAAATCCACCACCACTTTCTTAGTGACAGCTTTGAACGTTACGGCCTCGACCCATTTCGTGAAATAGTCGATAGCAACCAAGATGAATCTGTGCCCGTTTGAGGCCCTTGGCTCGATTGGCCCTATGACATCCATTCCCCAAGCAACAAATGGCCAGGGCGCCGACATAGGATGCAGTTCTGAAGGTGGCGCATGGATTAGGTCACCATGTATTTGACACTTATGGCACTTTCGAACGAAACCGAAACAATCTTTCTCCATGGTCATCCAATAATATCCAGCTCGCAAGATTTTCTTCGCGAGGACGTACCCATTCATGTGGGGACCACATACTCCTTAGTGGACCTCGCCCATGATCTTTTCGGCTTCTTTGGCGTCTACACATCTTAACAGATTTAGATCGGGTGTCCTTTTATACAGTACTTCCCCACTTAGGAAGAAACTGCTGGCGAGCCTTCAGATGGTTCTCTTTTGGTCTCCATTGGCTTGCTCGGGATATTCTTTTGTCTTCAAAAATCATTTAATATCATGATACCATGGTTGTACATCGGGCTCTACTTCGACCGTGTTGTAGTAACCATGTCTTTCCTTGATTTGGATCTCCAATGGTTCTATGCGAACATTACCTGGATAGGGTAGCATTGAAGCTAGGGTGGCCAGGGCATCAGCTAACTCATTGTGGCACTGAGGAATATACCTGAACTCGACGGTTTTGAATCATTTACTAAGATTCTCCACATGCTGCTTGTAGGGAAGGAGTTTAACATCTCGAGTTTCCCACTCTCCCTGAGCCTGCTTAATGATCAAATCGGAGTCCCCCATGATCAACAAATCTTCTACATCCATGTCAACGGCCATGTTCATGCCCATTATACAAGCTTCATATTCAGCAGTATTGTTTGTGCAGAAGAAACAGAGGCGGGTCGTGGCTGGGTAGTGTCGTCCTGCGGGCGAAATCAAGATTGCCCATATCCCGATACCTTTCGCATTAGCTGCTCCGTCGAAGAACATTTTCCAGGTGTCAGCGCCTTCCGAGATTACTTCGATGGAATTGATTTCTTCATCTGGAAAATAAGTGCTCAAAGGCTGGTATTTATTATCGACCGGATTTTCAGCTAGATGATCGGCCAATGCTTGAGCTTTCATAGCCGTGCGAGTGACATAGACAATATCAAATTCTGTGAGCAAGATTTGCCATTTGGCTAATCTCCTGGTGGGCATTGGCTTTTGGAATATGTACTTCAAAGTATCCAACCTCGTGATGAGGTAGGTGGTATAAGCCAGCAGATAATGTCTGAGCTTCTGAGCCACCCATGTTAGAGCGCAGCAAGTCCTTTATAATTGAGAATACTTGTCCTCGTAGCTTGTGAACCTCTTACTTAAGTAATAAATGGCTTGCTCTTTCTTCCCGGTTGCATCGTGTTGCCCGTGAACACACCCAAAGGAATTTTCTAGCACTGTCAGGTATAGGAACAAAGGCCTCCCTGGTTCTGGTGGGACTAACACTGGAGGATTTGACATATATTCTTTGATCTTGTCAAATGCGCCCTGGCACTCGTCTGTACATTTGATGGTCGCATCCTTTTTCAATAGCTTGAATATAGGCTCGCATGTAGAGGTCAACTGAGCAATGAACCTGCTGATGTAATTCAACCTACCCAATAGACTCATGACTTCCTTCTTGGTTCTTGGGGGTGGGAGATCCCGGATAGATTTTATCTTTGTTGGGTCCAGCTCGATGCCCCGTCGACTGACTTTAAATCCTAGTAATTTTTTGGATGGAACTCCGAAAGCGCATTTGGCTAGGTTTAACTTCAAATTATATATGCGCAGGCGTTCGAAGAATTTCCTCAAATGCTGCACATGGTCATTTTGGGTTCTGTACTTAATGATCACATCGTCCACGTACACCTCAATCTCCTGATGCATCATGTCGTGAAATATGGCGGTCATGGCCCTCATATAAGTAGCCCCAGCATTCTTTAAACCAAACGGCATGACCCGGTATCAGTACGTTCTCTAGGGTGTATTGAAGGCTGTTTTTTCTGCATCCTCTTCATCCATCAATACCTGGTGATATCCGGCATAGGAATCGACAAAAGACTGTACCTCATGTTTGGCTGAATTTTCCACTAAAATGTGTATGTTTGGAAGTGGAAAATTATCTTTGGGACTGGCTTTATTCAGATGTCGGTAGTCGACACATACTCGGACCTTTCCATCCTTTTTGGGCACCGAAACCACATTGGCTAGCCAGGTGGTGTATTGGACCACTCGGATTACTCCAGCCTTTAGTCGTTTAGCGACCTCTTCTTTGATCTTGTAACTCATGTCTGTTTTACATTTCCTCTGCTTTTATTGGACCGGTGGATGACCGGGGTAGGTTGGCAATTTGTGTACCACCAAGTCCATGCTTAGTCCGGGCATGTCGTCGTAGGACCAAGAAAATACGTCTTTGAATTCTAATAGGAGTTGAATCAAGGCGTATCTGGTCTTTTCATCTGCATGGACTCTTATCATGGTTTCTCGAATCCCTTCTTCACTGCCCAAGTTAACGGGTTCCATGTCGTTTATGTTTGGCTTAGGCTTATTCTCGAATTGTTCCAATTCTCGATTTATTTCCCTAAAAGCCTCTTCTTCATCATATTCCAATTCTTGATTCATTATTTCGAGGTTAGACGGCGTATTAGGATCAAAGCAGGAAGTCCGCAAGCATGTCATGTTTTTTAAAGCCGCATTATTAGGACTAAAAAATAAGAAAAGTAAACAAAAATAGAAAGAAATAGTAGACGATGAAATTTTGATTTCATTTCATTGAATTTGAACATAGGAGGGTTTACATCGAAATTTAAAGGCAAGAATTTTAAACTTGAGTTACACCCTGAAATAACTCATAGTGTAGAAAGGATGGCAAAAATCTGAACTACCGAGACTCCCGTCGGACGGGGAATGGAGTAGCCTCCCAGTTTTGCAACTTGGTATCAGGTCCCATATACTGTACTTCGGCAGTGCTGGAGCCCTCTCCTGGTTGGACCATATGGACCTTATACAATATTTGCCTCATTGCTCCGCATATTTCTTCTATTTCTTCGGCCGTAAAAACCTCTTCTTCTTCCACGTATTTTGGCTTGACAAATGATGCGGTGATGTGTGGAATCGCTGAGGCAATAACCAACCATTTTTCTTGCTTGGTCAGCCCATTGCTCATCACCTGGGGTAGCTTGAAACCCTACGCGGAAAATCTTTTTATTGGCAGGCAAAGTGAAAGGTTCTTTAATGCTTTGCAAGGACATCCCAAGCCCTTTTCCAGGTGTGTACCCATGTTTGATCATGTTGTTGGCGACCATAATTGATGCGTTTGATAGGAAGGGTTGAGGGCATGGGGTTCCTTCCTCATGCTGGTCCGCAACCACAATCTCAAAAGCCTAGTAAACTATGTGCTCGCTGCCCTCTCTTGCTTCCAGGCATGGGGCTAATGGGTACCTGTAAATGGATTGCTCGTCTTCCCCATGGACCACGATTTCCTGGTCCTCATATTTGAACTTAACCATCTAGTGGAGAGTAGATGGCACTGCCCCCGCCGCATGGATCCAAGACCTTCCCAAGAGATAATTGTAGGAAGTATCCATAACCATGACCTGGAATGTTACTTCGAAGTCTACAGGGCCGATTGTCAAGACCAAATCAATCTCCCCGATCGTGTCTCTCTTGATACCATTTTTTCATGGACGCACACATTGTTGGGCATGATTCTTTTAGTCCCGATCTCCATTCTTTGTAAGGTCTATAGAGGGAAAATATCAACCCCAGACCCACCGTCCATCATAATTCTCTTCACGTAGTAACCTTCACATTTAACAGTTAGGTGGAGAGATTTGTTGTGGGTGGCCCCTTCCGGGGGAAAATCATTCTTGCTGAACGAAATCCGGTTGACCTCAAAAAATCATTCCGCCATCCTCTCCATTTGCTCGACCGTGATGTTCGCCGGAACGTATGCTTCGTTCAGGCTTTTGATCAGGATCTTCTGATGCTCGCTTGAATTCACCAGCAAGGATAGAAGTGAGACCTGGGCGGGGGATTTCCTTAGCTCCTCGATTATGGCGTATTCAGAGGTTTTCATATTCTTGAAGAATTCTTCTGCCTCTCCAACACTGATCGGCTTTTTGGGCGAAAAGCGTTTTATCTTGCTTTTGTTTAGCTCTTTCAGGTCGAGGTATTTCTCTGAAGAGTTTATATCGCCTGTTTCCCCGGTAATCTCTTTCCCTTTGTATGTCACCACCGTCCGGCGGTAGTTCCATGGGACGACAGTAGTATTTTTTATGGGAGTTTGCAAAGCGCGGCTAATAATCACGGGCTTATTCATCCTGGGTGAAATTATTTTCCCCCACGCCGCATACGTCCCCTTCGGGACATATATTTTTGAGCCATTCATTATTGCCTTGTTGAATTGTAACCTTCTGGGAGGGCTCAAAACACTTTGTTCTTTCCTGTGTGCCTTGGGGATGTAAAGGACAACATCTTTAGAGAGTCCTTTATTCGTCCCAGTCTCAGTCTGTTCCGTGACCTGGGGGACGGGTTTACTCTTTCTCATCTCCTTGGCTGGATTAGGTGTCGTCTTGGGTTTTCTTTCTACATCTGCGATGGCGATGATGGCCTTTAGAGCTGGATCGAAATCCTGATCCTCGCAAATCATGCCGATGACGGGCCCATGATTGTGAGCGGGCAGTGGGTTGTTTGTCACATTGGGAGCTTTTTCGTCCCTTAAAACCACTTTCTTTCGTTCTATAAGGCTTTCCACGGCCCTTTTGAGGGTCCAAAAGTCCTCCGTGTCGTGCCTTTCTGCTCCGGAATGGTAAGCACAACTGGTCCCCCGTCTATATGATGGTGATTGGGGATTCTGCCCGTTTGGAGGTACGGGTTGCAGGAACCCCATCTGGACAAATTTTGGGAAGAGGCTGGAATACGGCTCTCCGATGGGAGTGAAATTAAGTCTCCTTGGTGGCTCTCTGGGGTAGGCATTGTACGGGTAGCTGTTTTGAGGCGGGCGTTGATTATATGGGGCTGGGGGACGATGGTTATTTTTTGGGGGTGGAGTTCTATTCTGATTGTATTGTTGTGGCAGCCTGGGATGTGGCTGAGCGTTCATTACCGCATAGGGAAAAGGGGGCGAAGCATAAGCTGTATCTTGGTGAGGATAATAATGCTGGGAAGCTTTAGGAAATGGGCGTGGGTATTGTCTAGGTTTCCTGACATCGGAAACCATCATGGCCCCTTCTTCTTTCTTTTTCCTGTTGGCCACAACCCCGGATCCGCTTTGGATGGCCTGAGAGGTCGCTCTTATGGCAGATTGGCTCAGGATACGACTAGTTTTTAGCCCGTTCTCAACTATTTCTCCAATTTTAATTTCTTCCGCGAATGGTTTGCCCATGGCGGACATCATATTTTGGAAGTAATCAGCTTCCTGTGCTTGTAGAAAAATGCCAACCATTTCAACCTCATCCATCGGAGGTTTGACCCTGGAGGCTTGCTCACGCCATTTGATGGCGTACTCCCTGAAACTCTCTGGGGGTTTCTTTTTGAGATTGGATAGTGAGTTCCTATCGCGAGTGATGTCCACATTGTATTGGAATTGTCGGGCAAAGTCCCGGGCAAAGTCATCCCATATGTGCCAACGGGATATATCTTGGTCCATGTACCATTCTGACGCAATTCCCGTCAAACTTTCTCCAAAATATGCCATGAGGAGTTCCTCCTTCCCACTTGCTCCCCTGAGCTGGTTGCAGTACCTTTTCAGAAGGACTATGGGGTCTCCATGTCCGTCATATTTTTCGAACTTGGGGGTTTTGAATCCGAGAGGCAGATGGACGTGCGGGAACATGCACAAATATGCGTGGAAGACACTTTTCTACCCGCTCAGCCCCTGTATATTTTTGAGGCACTGTTCAATACTCTTCATTTTCTGAGTTATTTCTTCATTTTCGAAGCTTTTCTTATCCTGTCCCAAAGTGAACTCGGGCTGAGTTTGTTGGAGATATGCATTGGGAGTAGCATGAGCGGTATCCTGATGGATGGATGGTGTTTGGAATGTGAATGCTGGCGGCTCGAAACTTGGCCCGGAGATAGTTGGTGGGGCCGTGGCGGAGATTGGTGGTGCAGTGAAAATGTTGGAAGACACACCAGAAAACAAGGCCTGGGGGCGAACCTCAGAAGGCCTCCCGGCAAAGTGAGCCGACATAGTTGGATATCCAAATGGCGTGGTTGGGTAGCTTATGGGGATGTTGGACGTCCCTCCTGCCCTGGGGATTATCTATGGGAAACCCGGGATGGTACTGGGTGGTTCCCTACCGTTGGACCATGCGTCCCACATTTCCAGCATGCTGCAACACAGAGTCCTGTTCTCTTCAGCTGTTGCGGACGCAGATGTTGGGATGTCTGGATTTAGGTCTTCCAAGGTGGAATTGACGATTGGCCGGTGACTTTCAGATGTCATTTATATGCTCCCCTTTGATCTAGTGAAGTAAGGATGGGAAACCAGGGTACCGCAAAACCAACCACCTTAAAACACCTTTTAGATTGAACCAACAAAACGTTAGTTTAAAACATTTATCACCTAGGCAAATCGCACGTACGGGGTATGCAATGCACCTGATGCCTTTCTATATGTCTTTGCCACAGTTGTGTATTTAATCCCAGCTTTATCTCTTGGTTTGTTTTTCTTTTTATTATTTTTTCATTTCCTTTGTTATTGCGTCTGCTATTTATTTCCTCGCTCGGTTTCCTTTCTTATGGTTATGATCGAAACCTATGTGGATTGCCTACGTATCACGGCGCCACGTGAATCAGATCATCACGTAGTTCATGCAAGCAAAACCCAAAGAGATGCATATATTTTTTCTAAAAGCTTCATTCTAAAAATTTCCATTTATTAAATAAACACTTTTGATTATAGAAAACTGGCAGCCCAGTTTTGGGAATTACAGAGTTTGCAAAGTAGACTTGACACATATTTTTTATAATATAAAGACTAAATGTGGACTCAACACATTACTACGACTAGAAAAGTGAAGTACAGACTTGAAAATATTAAGAATACATTAGTGCTTTCGTTGCTCCAGGGGTTGGTGGGGCATCATTCGGCCTTGCCACGGGCCTGCGTGCTATGTCTTATCGGAGGCGGTAAAGGTCGTCCATTATCTTGTGGACGAAGATCATAACTGCTGAGAAGAAAGTGGTCCGAGTCATATCTTCGCATTCCTGACATCTGGTGACGATGTAGTCAGCTATCTCTTGGACCCTTCGCCTGATAATACCCTTCTCTTGAAGCAGGCGCCCGATTTGTTGGGATCCCGCTTCGAAAGTTTGGGCATCCTTGTGACTCTATTCTTTCCATTGTTGCAACTCTTTTTCTAACCGAGCCATCATGGAATAGCCCTGTTCCCTCTCTATTTTAAACCTTTTTGCCTGTTTGGCCATCACGTTCTCGACGGCGGCCAATTTTTCCTTCAAGCCCACGACTTCCTGGTCATATTTCCTTTTTAATATCTGAACAAATTTTGTTCTTTCTTCTGCACTTCTCGTCAATCTTGCCTGAACTTCGGCCAGTTCTTCTTCAGCTTT
>ML350690.1:0-54019 GCA_005239505.1 Nicotiana paniculata | reverse complement strand
GGGGTTGCCTGAAGAGGTAGATTAGTACTGGCCCTTGAATCCCCATTGATGGCGTTAATAGCTATGATATCTGACGATTTTGAAGGAATTTGGGAAGTTGTTTGGATAGCAGTAAAAGTGGTTTCCATCCCTATTTTTTTTTCTTGATGTTTGGTTCATTGAATAAATTGGATTTGTTGTTTTCAAAATATCCTTGGCCTATATTAGATCACTTTATCCAATATATTTTGGTTTTAGTATCATACTCCCTCGTTCCACTTTAAATGATTTTTTGATTGTTTCCACACATATTAAGAAATTCACCTTTTAGCATTAACTAATAATAAAAATGACCATATTAATCTTAATTTGTTCGTTGAAATATAATAAATACTCCTAGACTCTTTACTCCAAAGGTAATTTTGAAAAAAAAATTAATTTTTTCTTGATATCTGAAAAAACCAAATATTATAGACGACAAGAAAAAGGCTAAAAAATCAATTAAAGTCGACCGAAGGAAATATTAATTAAAAAATAATTAGCTCAATACAATTAAAATTCACATGAGATCTATAATGGAGTATCGATTTTAAATTTTAAGAACTACAAGAGGAACATTAAGATGAAGTACACTAAACATGGAATAAATAAATACGTTTTACGTTCATGCAAAATACTATTTTAAACAATTTCGTATAATTCTTCGATTAAACATTATTATGCATGAAAAAATGATAGGTAATTAGTAAAATTAATTGATTAAACAAGTTATCATTGGAAATACATCTTTCGTAATTTAAATGATTTGTTACATGCATTGCTAATTCATATATTATCATTTCACATATGAAATAATAGCTCAATTATTTTAATCTGATGTAAGAATTATTAACAAGGAGATTAGAATGAATTATTAACAAGGAGATTATAAATAACAACCCATCATTATGAGAGGAAATACATAATCTAGTTCACTCATTATTTCAATATAATATATTTAGCAAACAACCCTAACTTAGATTTTTTGTTAAATACTTTCCAAATTGATATAGGAGAATGGTACGACTCCCACTTCCATTAGAAATATAAGAAAAAAGAAAGTTCCACTTTTAAAACAAGGACCTAACTGATCAAACAAAAAACTTTAGGGACTAAGATACATTATTCGTTTCCTGAAGCAACAAATCAACTGGGCCCTAGATTTTGAAGCCTAAACCCCAAAAACCTACGCTCACATCACTTCTACCACTAATTTCGCTGGCTGGTTTATATCATTGAAAAAACCCTTTTACTGAATCATAATTTCTTTATATATCCTGGTAACTCTTGTTAATCTGTGCTAATTCTTGTTAATCTGATACATAGTATTTCATATGATTCAAACCCATAAAATCACAATAGAATGTGTTGGTAAGAACAAAGAACCATCTGGTTTAATATAGTATTTTTGTGGGTTTTGAGGTTCCTCATTGTATCCATAATTTGTTTCTGATGATTTGATGGTTAATGACGTTGGGGTTCTTCATTCTTGAAACGGGTACTCAACATTTTGCTTATATTGAATTGAAGATTAGTGGTATTTGAGATATTGCTTATTTATGAGGTGAAAATTAGTGGTATTTTGAGATATTGTTTATGTGTTGAACTGAAGATTGGTTGATACTCAAGATTTTGCTTATGTATTGAAGTGAAGATTAGTGGTATTTTGAAATATAGTGTATTGAACTGAAGATTAGAGGGTATTCAAGATATTGTTTATATTGAATGAAGGATTAGTTCTTGGTTGGTGTATATGTTTGAAACTGAGGGAGAGAGCATCAGAACATGCTCACTCTGCGCCTGGTTCGCAGATTTGGAACTGCGAGTCACATTGCTGCTGCCACGGCTATTGCGTCCTCAGGTGTTGCTGGTAAGAATTCCAGTAAAGGTGTAGTATCGAAGAGAAAGCCTTTAAAAGTAGATGAACCTGCACTTATTAAGCTAAAAAAGGAAAGGAACCCTGAGAAGTTGTTTCAGTTATTTAAGGAGAATGCTCATAATAAGGTTGTTGTTGAGAACCGCTTTGTGTTTGAAGACACGGTTTCTCGCTTAGCAGGTGCGGGCAGGTTTGATTATATTGAAAATCTGCTTGAGCATCAGAAGACTCTGCCGCAAGGTCGGCGTGAAGGTTTCATTATTCGGCTTATAATGCTCTACGGGAAGGCTGGGATGACGCAGCTTGCTGTAAATACCTTCTATGACATGCATTTATATGGTTGTCCGCGGACTGTTAAGTCATTCAACGCTGCACTCAAGGTTTTGACTCAATCTCGTGATTTGAAGGCGATTGAGTCGTTCCTGTGGGATGTTCCTGAGAAGTTCTCCATCAATATAGATATACTTTCAGTAAATACAGTCATTAGCTCATTTTGTGAAATGTGTATCTTGGAGAAGGCCTATTTGGTCATGGTTGAGATGGAAAAGTTAGGTATAACACCTGATGTTTTTACATATACGACACTTATATCTGCGTTCTATAAAGTCAACAGATGGCAGATTGGTGATGGATTGTGGAACCTCATGGTCGGTAAGGGATGTATGCCTAATGTTGCTACCTTTAACGTTAGAATTCAATTCTTAGTAAATGTGGGGCTTGCTTGGGAAGCTAATAAATTGTTGCTGTTGATGAAACGTATTGGGATAACTCCTGATGAGGTTACATACAATTTAGTGATCAAAGGCTTTTGCCGAGCAGAGAATCTTGATATGGCAAAAAGAATCTATTCTGCTTTATGTGGTGCGGGCTTCAAGCCAAATGCTAAAATCTATCAGACCATGATTCATTACCTGTCTAGAGCGGGTGAGTTTGATTTGGCATATTCAATGTGTAGAGATAGCATGCAAAAGAATTGGTTTCCAAGTCTTGATAGTATTAAGAAGTTACTTGAAGGGCTGTGCAAAGATGGAACGGAGGAAAAGATGGGAAAGGCTCGATTTTTAATCATCCTGGTTAAGAAAAAGATACCTCCTTTCTCATCAGACGCTTTGAATGTGATGCAGTCAATAATAGCTTGTAGTTAAAAGTACAGAAACGTTAATTTCACTGGTTTAGCTGATTTTGCAGCAACTTGTATAATCCACAAAGCTCCATTCTCTTTTTGGTGAAGCAGAAGTGATGAGCCATTAGTTCAATGGATTATGAGCCTCTAAACGAAGATAAGTTATCAAGAGATCTCTTTCCAGAAAGTGCAATGGGGACTGAAAGATGTTTGGAAGTACACTGGCAACCTAATTTGTTTGGTAAGTTTTGTCTTCCATTTTTTTTATGATTCCCCCTTCCATTTTATGTTACTTCTGCTTCAGTGTATTGCTATTGTTGATTTGTTTCTGCATATTTCCGTTCTTGATTCCTGCATCTCTTGTTCTAAATTGCTGTCTATTGGAAATAACCTCTCTCGGTTTGCATATACTATCCTCCCCAGAGCCCACAAGGTGGGATTACACTAGGTATGTTGTTGTTGTTGTCCCGCTTATATAGAAACCCCTTCTGGCAGACGTATTCAATTATATGTTTGCATTTGTATTTCTTTTACTTTTTCAAGCTGAGACATTAAGTTGTTGTGTTTGAAGGAAGTGAGATGTTTCTTAGAAATTTCTATTTTTCTTGCGTTCAGATTTCTTGGTGTATTTGGAGTGTTAAGGGAATGCAGCAGTTTCTCCGTTGTCATCTATCGACAACCACTGCAATTAATAGTATAAAAATGTTGCAGTATGATATAGTTGATTAATTATTTATCTTCACTTGTCTCTATACTTGGGACCGAGTGTTGTGTCCCACTAGATTGTTGTGGTGCCAGTTAAAACACTGGTATTACTTGATAACGGAGAAATGGAAAGAATATCTCTCTCTGGGTGTACCTTTGGCATGTGTACGGTATACACTCGTTTAAATATCACGCTGACACTGGCAATAACAAATAATCAGACGATTAATAATCTTAGGGAATGCCACAAAAAAGTTGACCCTCTGATATAATTCACCAAATTATCATGCGTGCTGATACAATTGAACTTTCAAGTTGACTCTTACCATAGTCTTTTCTTGCAAGGCAGCTAGTCAACATGTTATTATTGTAATATGGGTATTAGATGGACATCTAATGGCTATGGTTTTTCTGTTGGATATTAGGATGTCTAATGTGGAGCTGTTTTGCTTTCCATTCAGAAATGATTGTCTCGTCTCTTTTTTTGTTGACAAAGTTCCTCCCAAATGAGAAAGTTTCTTAACAATTTTTCCTTCCCCCATCTTTTAGCATTTCTTTTCTCGTTTTCTTTACTGAACTTCATAAATTAGAAGACATTGTCAAGCCTAGTAGTTTTTCCATGGCCAATATGGTAATGATTGGCTTCTAATTTTTGAACTGCAGGAGAATAATCCAGTGTTCTCATGCGCCTCACCAAAGGATATACCGTTCCCATGGCCTATAAGTGGTATTTAGTTTTCTTTGCCCTTTTTCTTTCCAAGAGAAACTTGCTGCAACTACATAGTTTTAGAAAAAGAGGAAGCTGGAGGACAGGAGTCCCGATCTCTGCTTCGATGTAGAACTCCCTTTTCTTTCATAGGTTCCTCTATTTCCTCCGAGTCTTTGAGGTCTAATACTGATTATGGCATGTGCCAGTTGTGCATAGCTGATTTAAAACACTGAACATGATTTGATAAACAAGATTCCGACCATCTGTTCTTACACTGTAACATTACCTACCAAATATGGGCAATGTTCTTCAATGTTTTGAACCTCAGCTGGACATTGCCTCTTTCTCCTCTTGCTTTGCTGCAATGCTGGAAAGAGAATTATATTATAAAGACCGACAAATAATTTTTCACTTAAAAACACTCTTACAATTTCAGAAAAACTAGAACTATCTTTACATTTTTTCTTCTCTACAAACTTTTTCTCCAAAAAGAATTTCCCCCAAAATTTGTTTTCCTGAAATTAGCTGACCCCGATTAGCTTAGGATTGAGTTGTAGCTGTAGTTGATGTAAACTTCTTCTATTCCCTCTATCTTTCCTCTCTGTTTTCCCTGACCTGTCTCATTCTTCTCTTTGCTTGTCCTTGTGGGGTGGTTATGAGAAAAACGTCTCTTCCCCTGCGCTCTCGTTACAAGTTAAAACTTATAGTACTTCTTTGAAGAATGTTTATCGATGCCTTTTCCTTCTTCCAGAAAACCGTCAATTCTGAAATTGAAGAGAGGTTTCTCGTCGACTTCAATTGATCCAACACGGGTCACTCCAATTTCATGGTGATGTAGGATTTGGTAGATAATACGAGGAGAGCAACCTTCAAAAGCTTTTGCAGATGTATAATGACGATGTGCTAATCAGATGTTTGAAAGGACATCCTATTACCAGGTATTTTCTTTTCTTACTTTTTGGATAAGTTCTTTTACCGGGTAACTTCGGGTCTTTTAATATGGATTCTAAGACATTTACTGGTCGAAAATGAACTGGTCTTTTCTGGTTAATTCATATCGAAGGAGGAAGGGGAGCCTTGGTGTAACTGGTAAAGTTGCCGACATATGACCATAAGGTCATAGGTTCGAGCTGTGGAAACAACCTCTTACCCTTGTGGTCTGGCCCTTCCCCGGACCCCCCACATAACGAGAGTTTAGTGCACTGGGTTGCCCTTCGTATCAGAAGGAGAGAAGGAGGCTGCTTATCAATGAAGCCCAAAGAGAGAGAAAAGGCAAAACTGAAATAAGGTAAAGAAGAAGAAAAGAAACGATAAGGTTTTGTGATGCCATTCCTTAAAATTAAGCGTGCTCTGTGCTTCAGTAGCATAAGAATAATTCCCTCTCTTTCGAAAAGAATGAAGAGGTTCGAAGTACCAGGTCAAAACCTTCTAATTATCAGTCTCATCTCAAACAGTCATCTTTTTAAAATAAAATTTACTCATTTATAAACTAATTAAAAAGCATTGTAAGTTACAGGTTTTTAATATTGAAATTATTTAAAAAATATATGAATTTTTTTGGTCAAAGTAAAAGTTGTTGCACTCTCCGAGTAGTAATAGTGTCATATAAAGTGGAAGGGAGGGAATGGTATTTTCTTGGTCTAGCCCCCAGGGCTTTGATCTAGTGATAAGAGCATAGTGTATGATATATGGGTTAGCTTAGTTAGNGGGGGGGGGGGGGGGGGGGTTGGGGGGTTATCCATCGAGTTTCGAACTCTGTGCTTATACGATGGTGGATTTTTTGTGTATAAAAAAAATACTAGTAGTTTTCTAATTTGCTATTTTAGAATTGTACTATCGTAGAGAGATTTGGCGGTTACTTAAAAGCAGAACAATAAATCTCATACACTCCTATCCTAAAATTGAATGCCCCAACTTCCTCGTAATTTATCCCCAAATTCTTTACGAGCAAAGGTTTGAAACATATTGCATAACCGAATAAGTGATATGTGCCAGAATTTTACCTGTCTCACTTTACTATTGCTGGTTTCTTTTTCCTCTATTCCATTACTGAAAAATCAAAACGAATATGTGAAATATATCTGAACTCCTTTTACTATAACGTAAAGTAAATCTAACAAAATCTATATTTTGCTGTACTGATAAAAAAGAATCCAACATCAGAATTCGAGATAAAGAGAGTAGCTATATGCTGTTCTGCCTGACATTTGAATGAAATTGCCCCATTTTGCAGTTAAGTACATCAACTTGACAATGCAAAATATAGAAATTTCCCTCTGTGCTTCAGCAAGAAGCACTTTAAACGGAGTAGTTTCAGCTGACAGCGTCTGAGTATCAAACCAGCCGTCTCCACCTCTTAAACGACGGGGAAAGTGACTGATTCACAAAGGAGTGTTGCTGCAGATGATGTCATGTCGTGCTCGTTTCAGTCTGCTATCAATCCCTTTGATCAAACAAATAGAAACAGTCAAGTGATGCTTCTCGATTGCTGTACTTGCCCGGCACTCTGGATAGTTTCTGGAGCTTGGCCCTCGTTTTCTCTATCGGTTTATGAAGAAACATATGGCATTTTCAGTCCAATGTGCACAACTGTGTGAAACTGCCAGCGCCTTAACATTGTTGGTTCAGCATCATAGAGAATCTTTAATTACCAGGGGTTTTGAATTATACTATTTTGCAAATATAGGCATCTTTTTTTTCCATATAATTTTGGCATTTTTCTTTGGGGTGGGTGTGGGGGAGAGGTTCCACTAGGGAAGCGCGTCTTGCTCTCCAATTCCTATTCTTTGTTATTTGTATTGAATTTATTTGTTCCAAATGCAAGAGTCATTCTTTCGCTTTAGTAGAGCGAGAATCCTTTTGCAGGAGTGTACTGCGGTCATTTTATTTTTTTGAAATAATAAAAGTAGGAGTAGTAATTCATTGGAGAGCGAGCCTCGCTCTCTTGTTGTTTTATTGTTGTTATATCGGGATAATACATAATTTATCCTTTGAAGTTGTCCTATTTTACTAGTTGCACCCTTATACTTTGTGGAAGTTCTATGACCCCCTGTCGTTGTTTGAATTGTAATAAATAGCACCCTTTGAGTCTACGTGGCGCAAAGAGAGTATCTCACTGGCTAAAAAAAAAATTTATTTTTGAAATATTTTTGTGGTTAACTGTATTTTTCCTAATCTTTTTTTTTTCCTTCATCTTTTTCTTTTCCTTCTCTTTCTTCGACCGTTTAAAGGAAGCCATTAACGAAGTAAAGAAGCTCAAAAAGAGGGATTTCAATGACTTTTGTAAAATTTTATTTTTCTCATTGGAAGTCATATTTAGAGAAATTCTTTTTCTTATATTTTATTTGTTAATCACACAAAAAGTGTTTTTTTTTAGGAAGGTCAATGTAAGCCACGTGTCGTCCTTGGGGGATTGTCCACTAGTCAACATATTGCCATCCAAATTACAGTGTCATTAGTCAATTCTAAATGGTTTGATATTTCCGTGTGGTAAAAAATCTGAAAGAAAAAGAGTTTCAGAAATGATGTTTGAAAAATAAAAGGGGAATTATAATCACCTGTTTCCTGAAATACACGCAATATAGAGTGGGGTCCAATCTCAAGCCTCGTAATTTAATCTAGTTTGTGTGGCCTAATTAGAGACCAATTGGCCGAATTTTTAGCCAAATGCCGGTATTTTTGTGCTCACAATATTTCTGTAAAAATAGCACAAGCTAACCAGTTTTTGGACTGGTCATTTAAAATAGTCAGTATTTGTCAATTTATTAAGTAATAATCACTATTTTGCTGCAACAGAGACCGGTCCAGCATAATATACTGGAGTTCGGTGCACTTGTGTATGAATTTCCAACATATTATGCTGGAACTCCAACACACGGAAAGTTCCAGCATAATATAGTGGAGATTCGAGCACCTGTGTATGAACCTCCAACATATTATGATGGATCGGTATACTTTGCTGGAACTCCAGTATAATATACAAGAATTCCAGTATACTTATGTTGGAACTCCAGTTCCAGCATATGTATACTGGAAGTCCAGTATATTATGCTGGAGTATTTTTCGGATTTGAACAGTGTTTTCGTTCAGATTTATCTTTCCATGAAAAATGGTTAAATTTCGATTACTTTTGAAACTGTAGCTATTTTTGAATGACCACTTGTAAATCTGACTATTTTTGAATTTCTCCCAATATTTCTGGACAGCTATTTTGGTGACTATAATAACAATTAAAATTAAAATATCTTTGAAAAATAGGAAAAATGACATTGTATCTATATAAAATATATATATATATATATATATATATATAAAAATTTTATACACTTTTGTAGCTATCGGATGTAAATGGCCGCAGACTAAAAGTGATCTCTACCCATCAAAATATATATATAAATTAAAATTATCTCAAAAAAATATATGGATCACTTAGGGGCTCACTTCTTCTTTTTATTAATTTTTTTTTTTTTTGGAGAAAAAGAAAAGTTTTGGACTTCATTGTAGTAGATTGGTAAAGTCCACTTAATTTAGTCTTTCTTTTTTTAATTTATTAATATTAGTATTTATTCTATTTATTTCTTTGGCTCCACCTTTCCCTTTCGAGGACAAGCTACGTGGTCATGGTGACTAAACTTTGATAACCATACATAATTCCACCAATTTTCTTCTTCTATTTTTTATAAAGATGACTGGCAATTGTTTGTAGGAATAAATGATTCTGTTTGATATTGAACAGATAGATTGTCTTTTGAGCTGCCCTAATATTGTTTTAGTTCTATATATTGACATTGTGATAAATATTAACATAATCTGGCCATTTATAATAAAATTATAATAAATATATAAAAATAAATTTATGAACTCACAAAAATGATAAGTAATTTGCATATAGGTTATTAAACTCCATTGATCGCGTAATTTTTTTTTTATACTATCCATGTATATAACTTAAATCGCGTTGTTATCTATGGAATTATGCTATGTTCTTTGTGGATTTTCAGAAGGGACAATGTTACTATCATAGTTTCCACGTCTTCCTTATCATTGAATAAGTAATTAATTAGTAGCTTTTCATTTTCCAGTTCATACTTTCTCCATTTTTTTCTTTTCTTTTTTTCCTAGTCCAACTTGTTTTTTTAGATCATCTACAATCCAATAATATTTTAGCAGAAAATCTCTCTCCTCTTTAAATGGTCATGTTAAACTTTCATTCTCTCGAAAACATCAAAGATTGGTAGCTTCGATAGTTTTCTTTTTTTCATGTCCAGATCAGTTTGTATGCCCTTCGACTATTTTAAGGTGTACCTGCTAGCTAGCTCATACATGTATCAGCCAAATATGTCCGCCAAAACCTAGGCTAATCTTCCCCGGAATCTTCACTCAAATTGAGGATCGGCTATATGAGTCTGTACTATTCATATCGTTCCATTTAAGCTCATCTTAATCCAATTATAATGAATACTCATTATAATACCAATAATCTTGGAGCCTTGCTAGAAAGCAAAGATCAATTTTTTGAAGAAATAAGGTATAGTTTTGCATGTGCATAAAGATTAAAGAATATGGAGTTTTGGGTTGTTATAGCAGCTGCAGGTGCTGGTTATGTAGCAAAATATCTGCAAAGTTCATCAGACAATAAGGACAACTTACTAGAGCAAAAGCAATTTTCTAAAATCTCAACACCTGAACAATCAGATAACAAGAATTTGCCTGAAATTTTTTGTCCATTTCGAAGATTAGCTCGAAAAAGAGCTAAAAGAGAAGTTTCTAGTGAAGGGGCTTTCAGATTCAAACATCTTAATCTTAATTCATCAGCGCTCCAATGGAACCAGAAGATTATAAGGGAAGAGAGCATACAATAACCAAGAACAAAGTTTCTAGTGGACAATTCAATTCAACAGGTTCTTTCGAACTTCAATTATAATACCAAAATCTATTTTACACCGATAAAGAACTTGTAGCTATCAATGTACTCTAACTTAACGAGGGGAGCCTTGGCGTAACTGGTAAAATTATTTTCATGTTACCGGGAGGTCACAAGTTCGAACCATGGAAACAATCCCTTGCAGAAATGCAGGGTAAAGCTGCGTACAATAGACTCTTGTGGTTCGGTCCCTTCCTGAAACCCGCGCATAGCGAGAGCTATAGATAACCATCCAATTTATTTGGATTTAACTTATATACACTAATAATATAACGAAATTTTATGCTATAAGCGTACTTTAACTTGTTGTAGCAGGTAACCTGTCCAAGTTATTAATCTCACTTTGATATGGATGGTAACCTATAATAGTCATATTAGGTGACATGTTAGTGTGAAAGTTTCTATTTAAGTTGGGCGTATATAAGTTAAGCTCAATTTATCTCGGTTGATCTCTTATCTTCTTGTTTCATTTTCATTTTCATTTTCATTTTCACTTTCTTGAGACATAAGTTTCTACTTATGGAAAGTTATCTATTTTCTATGTATAGTAATGCTTTATTTCTGTTTCTACTTTGACTTGATTCAAGTAGGGCTACCAAATGGATTGGCTGTATTGTATATGGGAATCATTACTGGTATGATGTCTGCTATTATTGCAAACGGAAGAGAGACAGAAAAGGTAAATGACAAGTTAAAGTGGACCAAGAATATATTACAAGAGGAGATCACTGTGAAAGAGATTGCTACTGATGGTTATGACAAGCCAAATCCATATAGTCCCTCAATAACAAGACAATCTAGTGAAAACACAAATCATCAGGTAGCAGAGAATCACGAGTCAATGAGTGAAATTGAGGCAGAGCTTGAAGCTGAATTTGGAAAGGTTGGAAATGAGCATGAAGTTTGATAGAATATCTGATTTTGTTGAGGTAAGCCCTGCATTTAGCTACACTTGCACTTACTGGTACAACAATTTCTACGCCTCAATCCCAAACAAAGTTGGGGTCCGGATATGAATGTACACTTGTACTTACTGGAAAATATCCTCTTTGAAATTTTGACTGAGGCGAGTTCAAATGGTACAGCATAGACAGTTAGGATTCATATAGCCGACCCCAACTTGCTTGATATTGAGGCACAATTGTCATTATTGTAAGCCCTGCATTTAGCTGCTATCAGGAATTTGCCCTCATAATCCTAGTCAAACTTGTAACTCCACCTTTGTGCAAAGTATAGTCGGTTCTAATCCCCGAAAAAGGACATTTACAGAGGGTTAACAGCCAACATAAAACTAACTTAATTATGACAAATCCTCAAAGAGCGACAAATATATAGCTGACGGCTTCTAGTCAGGGATTGAGGTGTAGTTGATTGATTGATTGAATCGTGTTCATACTCATAGATGCTGGTCTACAAAAAAGAAGAGCATAAACTTCATACTTAAATGTGGTGACTATGTTAAACTAGATTTTGGGACTTACTTTGTTATCACATCATCTAAATCTCTTTACTCTTCCTTCTTTGACTAGTTAGAGTAGTATTCTGATTTATTAGTTCAATTCTGCAGCTAGATGAAGTAGATGTGGCTCAAGGAGAGTTCAAACTAGATTGCCTCAATATGCAGTGTTGTGATACTAGTGCAACTAGGATTTATCATTATTCTAAACCTGCAAATTATCCTGTTTCCCCGAGGGAACTAAGCTTGCNTGATTCAAATTTTCATTTCCCTCCATTTTATTTCCCACCATTTCCCAATTCACACTCTTAGACTTTTAAGCCCAATGCTTAAAGTCTTTAAGCCCAATGCTTAAAGTCCAACAGCGCCTGCACGAGGTAATAGAATCCAGGCTTGAAGCTCAAATTAAGGACCTTGAAACAGCCCTTTACAACAGCCAAATCAGAGCTTGTTCATTGGAAGCACAACATATTCTATCTCAAATGGACTATGCATCGAGTGAATCGGAGTCATCTGCATATTCACAAAGTCCATATTATTATCATGAGGCCAATGAAGAGACTATCAGGACCATGCATGGAAGTGAAACTACTTTTGAAATTGATATAAAAAATGATGGAGCTTTGATTGATAGACCAGATGTGGAGAATGTGAAATGGACAACAAAATGAGGATATACTTGGCATATTTTTGAGAACTTTGATCAATTCTTGTCTTCCATTATTTTTTATGTTATATCTGTATCTTCTTATACTCTCTTCAGTATAGAGACAAAATCTGCAGTGTACATATAAAGATTGAGGAAATATGTATAGAGCAATAAACATATTGAGAGTGTGTTAATTCATTTTACTTGAGATGCTGTATAGATGTTCAAGAAGAAGAATTCCCCACGCAACCCTCTTCAAAGTTATTGAAGCATTAGCTTTTTGCATTACTAATTCCTTGTTTGGTCTCTATATTTTTTCAGCGTATGTATAACTAATACTTGTCTTAATAACCAATACTTATATTAGTTATATATATTGTTTGATATTATCCTATGTATAACTAATACGTAGCAAATCATAGTACTAGCAATGCAATATTTTTAATACTTCCATAAACATGGTTAAAGATATAATTGCTCCTCAAATCCCTCAAAACCAATTCCAAATACTTTTCGCCATATTTTGCATCTAGTCTAAAATCAGCGATTCAGAGTATCCCAATTATTTTTGAATGACATCAAAGTGTTCGGCGAAGTTCAATTTAGCAAACTATTTTTAGCATGAGTATTATTCTTAATTCCTTTCTTCTATTGAATCCTATAGGGAAATACTTTTAGCAGAAAAGGACCACAACTATCGCTAAATTGATTTAGGGCTAAAAATATGTAACGACCTGGCCGATTGTTTCGAGAGTTATAACCCCGTTTTCCCTATTTCTGCTTCCTTTTGTGCTCTTCAGCTATATTATGATATATCAGGTTAGTTGGTTCGTGTCCGGAGTGGTTTCGGAGTGAATTGAAACACTTAGTCTCTTTATTAGAAGTTTAAGTTAGAAATGTCAACCGGATGTGGACTTATGTGTAAACAATATCGGATTAGAATTTTTATGGTTCCATTAGCTCCGTTAGGTGAATTTGGAATTAGGAGCGTCCAGATTGTGATTTAGAGGTCCATAGTGGAATTAGGCTTGAATTGGCGAAAGTTAAAATTTGGCGATTTTGATCGGCAACGAAAAATTTGATAACGGGGTAGGAATGAACTTCCGAAAGTTGGAATAGGTTCATGGTGTCATTTGTGACGTGTGTGTAAAATTTGAGGTCATTCGGACGTGGTTTGATAGGTTTCAGCGTTGTTTGCGAAATTTGGATTCATATAATGTGGATATTTAAAGGTGACGCGCATACTAGGTGACGAGCGTGTGAGCGTGCACAATGTGAGATTGAGACTTGGTCCGTCCCCGGAGACAGTAAAGTCGAATAGACCATCGTTATTATCTGTCCATCTTGTTTTTGAGTTATTAACTGTCTTACATGTTAGAAATCATGCTTAGGCTATATGATAACACTGTTGGAACCCGCAGTGGTCGTGAATTTTTTGAATTGACTGTTAATTTGTATCTTGTATTTAGTCATCGTTTGTTTATGCATTATATCCCAGCTCTCTCTCATGATTTGGTTAATACTTGTTATATTCTCTGTTTGGGTTGTTTATTGTGATATTCGTGAGGCAGGAGAGGCTAGTTACTGATACAGGGCTTGAGTGCCGGGTTGAGAGCTATGTGAGATATATTGGATCGGGTTGCGCACCGCAGTAATGTTGGATTGGGTTGCACACTGCAACAAGCCTTTGGGCTCTTTTATCGGGTCGGGTTGCACGCTGCAATAATATCAGATCGGGCTGCACGCCGCAACAATATATGGATCGGGCTGCATGCCGCAGCAGTATTGGGTTGGGTTTCATGCCGCAACAATAGCACTTGGGTTGTAGGAGCCCCTCCGGAGTCTGAATACCCCCAATGAGCGCACGTACCTTGATTGCGAGTATTGAGGTTGAGAGCCGAGTGATTGAGCTATGGAGCTAGATAAGTGACAGTAGTCCTGTGAGGCTGTACTTTCTCTTGTTTATTGTTGCACTTTGTTGCTATTCGTTGTTGTCGTGAAATTTCTGGAGGACTTATATTGCTTTACTTGAGCTCGATATGTTTGGTTTTTATAATATCGGGTCAAAAGCATGCCTATTTTCTTTACTGAAATTACTGAAATGAACTGTATTTTGTGTAACTCGTCACTGCTTCCTGTTCCTTAATTATTTCTATTACTTACGGAGTTGGAAGTACTCACGTTACTCCCTGCACCTTGTGTGCAGAAACAGGTGAGACCGTTCGCAGAGATCGTTGAGTTCGTGCGCATTTGGTTGTCGGAGACATACGAGGTAGCTGTCGACGTCCGTAGCCCTTGACTCTCCTTCTATTGTTATCTTTTCTTTCTGTTTTGGTATTTGGTGGAACATTGTAAACTCTGATTCTAGTCTGGTTTAGATGCTCATGACTTAGTGACACCCCGATGTCGGGCTATCTTTTTCCGCATTTTATTTTGAGTTTAACTCTTTTATAAAGATTCTAGTCTGAAAAGATTTGACTTATCTTTTAAATGAAATATCGAAGTGTTTTGGAAGTGTGTCGGCTTGCCTAGTACCACAATAGGCGCCATCACGACAAGATTTAGTTTTGGGTCGTGACAAGTTGGTATCAGAGCCTAGGTTACATAGGTCTCACGAGTCATGAGCAGGTTTAGTAGAGTCTTGCGTATCGGTGCGGAGACATTCGTACCTATCTTCGAGAGGCTGCAGAACCCTTAGGAAAATCTCACATTCTTGAATTCTTGTTGTGCGAATCTGTTGATTCTGGTAACTAAACTTCTGTTGTTTCATTCTCTCACAGATGGTGAGGACTCGCACTACCGGGCAGGAGGACCAGCCAGGGCCGCGAGAGGTCGAGGCCACGTTTGAGGTTGTAGTAGGGGTAGAGGTGCAACCCGCGCACCAGCCGGGGCAGTACCTACATACCCCCCCAGTTTCTCCAGATTAGGACCAGGTTCCAGTTGTAGATGTCCCAGCGGGACCAGCTCAGGCCCCACATGTGCCTATTGTGATTCCTGGCCTTCAGGAGGCCGTAACTCAAATTCTATTAGTGTGTACTGGCCTTGCTCAGGCGGTCCCTATTTCTACGGTCGCAGCCACTTCTCAGGACAGGGGAGGCACTCAAACTCCGGCCACTCGCACACCCGAGAAGGTTGTTTAGGGACTCCAGACACCGGGGGCATCACCAGCCCAGCCGGTTACAACTGCTCAGGATTATGTGGTTCCTGCTATTCTTGAGAATGAGCAGCGTAGATTGGAGAGGTTTGGGAGACTCCGGACTCCGTCTTTCAGTGGTGAGAGGGTGAGGATGCACAGGGTTTCTGGGATAAGTGTCAGAGGATACTCTGTACAACAGGCATTCTGGAGACCAGTGGGGTCTCATTCACTACTTTTCGATTATCGGGGGCTGCATTCAGTTGGTGGGAGGCTTACAAGAGGCGTAGGTCGGTCGGCGCAACACCCTTTACTTGGCAGAAGTTCTCCGTTGTCTTTCTGGAGAAGTTCGTGCCTCAGTCTCGCAAGGAGGAGTTGCGTAGGATGTTTGAGCAGCTTCATCAAGGTGATATGTCTGTGACGCAGTATGAGATGTGATTCTCGTAGTTGGCCCGTCATGCTATCTATTTGGTTCCCACAGACAGAGAGAGGATCATGAGGTTTATAGATGGCCTTACCTTTCAGCTTCGACTGCTTATGACTAGAGATAGAGTGTCTAGTGCTACTTTTGATGAGGTTGTCGACATTGATCGGCAGATTGATATGGTTCGCGGTTAGGAGAGGGTTGAGAGGGAGGCCAAGAGGCTTCGTGGACAGGGTGGATTTAGTGGTACTCCTTCTGGGGGTCAGTTCTAGCACGGTAAAGGTCGCCCTTTCAGACATGCTCAGACAGCTCACCCAGTTAACCGTGGTGCATCATCTGTCCATGGTTCTCATAGTTATCAGTAGGGTCGTTCATCTCTGAGTGCCCTTCCAGCGCAGAGTTCTTCTCATGCTCCATCGGGTCAGGGTTCGTCTATGTTGGGTCCTTCTGCTAGTTATCCCAGTGCTCGGAGCTCCCTTCATTCCCCCAGCACCAGCACCGGGGTGTTGCTACGAGTGTGGAGAGTTTGGTCACATGAGGAGAGAGTGTCACTGTCTAGTGGGAGGTCCCGCTCCGCAAAGGAGCCAGTCTATGTCATCAGTATCAGTTCCTCCACCACCCGCCCAGTTAGCTAGGGGTGGAGCTCAGTCAGTTAAGGGTCCCCCGAGAGGGGGAGGCAGATCAGGGGGTGGCCAGGCCCGTTTCTATGCCCTCCCTGCCAGACCAGATGCTATTGCTTCATATGTTGTGATTACAAGTATTGTCTCAGTTTGTCACAGAGATGCCTCTATATTATTTGACCATGGTTCCACTTATTCATATTTTTCTTCGTACTTCGTTCATTTATGGATATGCCCCGTGAGTTTTTAGTTTTATCTGTTCATGTATCTACTCATGTGGGCGATACTATTATTGTGGACCGTGTATATCGGTCGTGTGTGGTGACTATTGGGGGTCTGGAGACCCGAGTGGACCTTTTTATGCTCAGTATGGTTGACTTTGATGTTATATTGGGTATGGATTGGTCTCCTCCATGTCATGCTATTCTAGATTGTCACGCTAAGATCGTGACGTGGACGATGTCGGGATTTTTGAGGGTTGAGTGGAGTGGTTCTATAGATTATGTTCCTAGTAGGGTGATTTCATATTTGAAGGCTCAGCATATGGTTGAGAAAGGTTGCCTATCCTATTTGGATTTTGTGAGGGATGTTAGTGCATAGACTCCTACCATTGATTCTGTTCTAGTGGTACGTGATTTTCCGGATGTGTTTCCTGCAGACCTGCCGAGCATGCCGCCTCACAAGGATATTGATTTTGGTATTGATTTGATACCTGGCACTCAGCCCATTTCTATTCCACCGTATTGTATGGAACCGGTGGAGTTGAAGGAATTGAAAGAACAACTTCATGAACTCCTTAATAAGGGGTTTATTCAGCCTAGTGTGTCACCTTGGAGTGCACCATTTCTATTTGTGAAGAAGAAGGATAGTTCCATGAGGATGTGTATTGATTATAGGCAGTTGAACAAGGTCACAGTCAAGAACAAGTATCTTTTGCCTCACATTGATGATCTATTTGACCAGCTTCAGGGAGCGAAGGTGTTCTCCAAGATTGATTTGAGGTCCCGGTATCACCATCAGAAGATTCGGGTTTATATATTCTTAAGAAAACTTTCAGGACTTGATATGGCCATTATGAGTTCTTAGTGATGTCTTTTGGGCTGACCAATGCCCCAACAGAGTTCATGCATTTGATGAATAGTGTATTCCGGCCATATTTGGACTCATTAGTTATTATATTCATTGATGACATCCTGGTGTAATCTCGTATCCAGGAGGAGCATGCTCACTATTTGAGAATTATATTATAGAGATTGAGGGAGGAGAAGCTTTATGCAAAGTTCTCCAAGTGTGAGTTTTGGCTCGGTTCAGTAGCATTCTTAGGGCACGTGGTGTCCAATGAGGGTATTCAGGTGGATTCGAAGAAGATAGAGGCGATGTAGAGTTGGCCTAGACCGTCCTCAGCCACGAAGATTAGGAGCTTTCTTGATTTGGCGACTATTACCGTCGCTTTGTGGATGGTTTTTCATCTATTGCATCGCCCTTGACCAAATTGACACCAAAAGGGTGCTCTATTCAGGTGGTCGGATGAGTGTGAGGAGAGCTTTCAGAAGATCAATACTTATTTGACAACAACTCCAGTGTTAGTTCTGCCATCACCTTCAGGTTCTTACACTGTGTATTGTGATGCCTCGAGGATAGGTATTGGATGTGTTTTAATGTAGGAGGGTAGGGTGATCGCATATGTCTCACACCAGTTGAAGACCCATGAGAAGAACTATTCCGTCCATGATCTTGAGTTAACAACTATTGTTCACGCCTTGAAGATTTAGCATCATTATTTGTATGGGGTTCATTGTGAGATCTATACTGATCACTGGAGTTTGCAACATCTATTTAAGCAGAAGGATCTAAATTTGCGTCAGCGGAGATGGTTGGAGCTTCTTAAGGACTATGATATCACTATTTTGTACCATCCGGGGAAGGCCAATATGGTGGTCGATGCTTTGAGTCGTCGGGTGGAGAGTTTGGGGAGTTTGGCATATCTCCCAGCAGCAGAGAGACCCTTGGCATTGGATGTTCAGGCCTTTGTAAGATGGATATTTCGGAGCCGAGTGGGGTATTGTCTTGCGTGGTCTCCAGGTCTTCTCTTTATGACCGTATCAGGGAGCGTCAATATGCTGACCCCCACTTGCTCATTCGTCAGGACAGGGTTCAGCGAGGTGATGTTACGGATGTGGCTATTGGTGACAACGGTGTGTTGAGGATGCAAGGACGGATATGTGTGCCTAATGTAGATGGGCTCCGGGAGTTGATTCTTGAGGAGGCCCACAACTCGCGGTATTCCATCCATCCGAGTGCCGCGAAGATGTACCAGGATTTGAGACAACACTATTGGTGGAGGCGGATGAAGAGGGATATAGTTGGGTTTGTGGCCCGGTGTCTCAACTGTCAGCAGGTTAAGTATGAGCATCAGAGACCGGGTGGCTTGCTTCAGAGATTAGAGATCCCGGAGTGGAAGTGGGAGCGGATCACCATGGACTTCGTAGTTGGGCTCACACGGACTTTGAGGAAGTTCGATGCTATTTGGGTTATTGTGGATCGGCTGACCAAGTCTGCACACTTCATTCCAGTTGGTAATACGTACACTTCAGAGCGGTTGGCTGAGATTTACATCCGAGAGATTGTTCGCCTACATGGTGTCCCAGTTTCCATCATTTCAGATAGAGGCACTCAGTTTACATCGCAGTTTTGGAGGGCTGTGTAGCGAGAGCTAGGTAATCAGGTTGAGTTGAGCACAACCTTTCACCCTCAAACAGACAGACAGTTCGAGCACACTATTCAGATATTGGAGGACATGTTACGCGCTTGTGTCATTGACTTTGGGGGTTCATGGGACCAGTTTCTGCCGCTTGTGGAGTTTGCATATAACAACAGTTATCAGTCGAGTATTCAGATGGCTCTGTATGAGGCTTGGATTTATATGGGAGGAGGTGTAGATCTCCGGTAAGATAGTTCAAGTTGGGTGAGGCTAGGCTTTTGGGTACAAACTTGGTTCAGGATGCATTAGACAAGGTGAAATTGATTCAGGAGCGGCTTCGCACGGCGCAGTCTAGGCAGAAGAGCTATGCAGATAGGAAGGTATGCGATGTGTCTTTCATGGTTGGGGAGAAGGTTTTGCTGAAGGTATCACCCATGAAGGGTGTTATAAGTTTTGGGAAAAGGGGCAAGTTGAGCCCCCGATTTATTGGGCCTTTTGAGGTGCTTCAGAGGATAGGGGAGGTGGCTTATAAGCTTGCCTTTCCACATAGCTTGTCGAGTGTGCATCTAATGTTTCATGTTTCCATGCTCCGGAAGTATGTAGGAGATCCGTCCCATGTTTTGGACTTCAGCACGGTCCAGTTGGATGGTTATATGACTTATGATGTGGAGCCGGTGGCCATTTTGGATCGGAATGTTCGGAAGTTGAGGTCAAAGGATATAGCTTTAGTGAAGGTGTATTGGATAGGTCAGCCTATGGAGGAGCTACCTGGGAGACCGAGCGAGAGATGCGGAGCAGATATCCACACCTATTTGAGACTCTAGGTATGTTTCTAGACCCGGTCGAGGACGAACGTTTGTTTAAGAGGGGAAGGATGTAACGACTCGGTCGGTCGTTTCGATAGTTATAGCCTAGTTTCCCCCATTTCTGCTTCCTTTTGTTCTCTTCTGGTATATTATGATATATTGGGTTAGTTGGTTCGGGTCCGGAGTGGTTTCAGAGTGAATTGAGACACTTAGTTTCTTTATAAGAAGCTTAAGTAAAAAGTCAATTGGATGTGGACTTATGTGTAAAAGATCTCATATCAGAATTTTTATGGTTCTATTAGCTCCGTTAGGTGATTTTGGACGTACGAGCGCATTCTGAATGTTATTTGGAGGTCCGTAGTGGAATTAGGCTTGAATTGGAAAAGTTGAAAATTTGGCGATTTTGGTCCGCAGTGGAAAATTTGATATCGGGGTCGGAATGGACTTCTGAAAGTTGGAGTAGGTTTGTGGTGTCATTTGTGACGTGTGTGTAAAATTTGAGGTCATTCGGACGTGGTTTGATAGGTTTCGGCGTCGTTTGCGGAATTTGGAAGTTTAGAAGTTCTTAGGCTTGAATCCGAGGGTAATTTGGTGTTTTGATGTTTCATTGAGTGATTCGAAGGCTCAACTAAGTTCATATGTTGATATATGACTTGCTGGTATGTTTGGTTGATGTCCCGAGGGGCTCGGGGTGATTTCGAATTGTTGACGGAAGGTTTGGAACTTGGAAAATGCAGCAGAAGTTGTTGGTTCTGGTGTCTTCCGCACCTGCAGAGTGAGAGCCGCAGGTGCGAGTCCGCAGGAGCGACAAATGAGTCGCAGATGCGGCCATGGAGGATCTGGGCAGGAACCACAAGTGTGAAGGTACTCTCGCACCTGCGAGAGTCGCAGATGCGGGCAAGCAGGTGCGAGAGAGAATCCGCAGGTTCGAGGAAGTTTCCGCACCTTCGATGATCGCAGATGCGGTCGAGAGTCACAGAAGTGGTCCAGGGATTTTTAAGTGACTTTCCGCAGAAGAGGAGCTTGGTCCGTAGATGCGGTCCTGTAGATGCGGAGAAGGGACCGCAGGTGCGGTTTCATTGGGCAGAAGGTATTAAAAGAGGACTTCGTGATTTTTACTCATTTCCACCATTTTCAACTCGGACTTTGGAGCTTTTGGGGTTATTTTTGAAGGGGATTCAAGGATATTCACTAAGGTAAGTTACTTGACCTCTATTATCATTAACTATGGTGTTTTCCCGTTGATTTCTCACCTAATTAGTAGGATGAAGTGAAATAAGGGGTTAGAGCTTGGAATATTGGAGAGTGTAATTTGGGGATTTGAGGGACCAAATGATGACAAATTTTGATAAATTTCGTATGAGTAGACTCGTGAGTGAATGGGCTTTCGGATTTTGTGACTTTTGTCGGATTTCGAAACATGGGCCCAGGGGCCAGGTTTGAGTCAGTTTTGGGTTTTGAGTCTAATTTAGTAGTTTTTCTTGTGGAATTGATTCATTTAGCATATATTAATGGTATTGTACTGGTTGTGACTAGATTCGAAGCATTTGGAGGCCGAATCGAGGTGCAAGAGCATTGTGGAGTAGGGATTTATTCGGATTGAGGTAAGTAATAGTCTTAAATCTGATCTTGAGGGTATGAAACCCCAAGAAATTCATATGATGTGGATATTTAAAGGTGATGTGCATGCTAGGTGAGGAGCGTGTGAGCATGCACCACGAGATTGAGACTTGGTCCGTCCCGGGAGACTGTAAAGTCGAATAGCCCATTGTTATTACCTGTCCGTCTTGTTTTGGAGTTATTGATTGTATTACATGTTAGAAACCATGCTTAGGCTATATGATAACATTGTTGGGACCCGCAGTGGTCGTGAATATGTTGAATTGACTGTTAATTTCTATCTTGTATTCAGTCACCGTTTGCTTATGTATTATATCCCATCTCTCTCTCTCATGATTTGGTTAGTACTTGTTATATTCTCTGTTTGGGCTGTTTATTGTGATATTCGTGAGGCTGGAGAGGCTAGTGACTTATATAGGTCCTGAGTGCCGGATTGAGAGCTATGCGAGATATATTAGATCGGGTTGTGCGCCGCAGTAATGTTGGATCGGGTTGCACCCCGCAACAAGCCTTCGGGCTATTTATCGGATCGGGCTGCATGCTGCAACAGTATCGAATCGGGTTGCCCGCCGCAATAATATTGGGTCGAGCTGCACGAAGCATCAATATAGCGCTTGGGTTGTAGGAGCCCCTCCAGAGTCTGAACACCTCTAGTGAGCGCAGGTACCTTGATTACGAGTATTGAGGTTGAGAGCCGAGTGATTGAGTTGTGGATCTAGATGAGTGGCAGTAGCCTTGTGAGGTTGTACTTTCTCTTATTTATTGTTGGACTTTGTTGTTGTTCATTGTTGTCGTGAAATTTCTGGAGGTCTTATATTGCTTTACTTGAGCTCGATATGTTTGGTCTTTATAATATCGGGTCGTAAGCATGCCTATTTTCTTTGCTGAAATTACTTAAATGAACTGTATTTTGTGTAACTCATCACTACTTCTCAGTTCCTTATTTAATTATGTTACTTACTGAGTTGGAAGTACTCACGTTACTCCCTGCACCTTATGCGCAGATCCAGGTGAGACCGTTCACAGAGATCGTTGAGTTCGTGCGCATTTGGTTGTCGGAGACATACAATGTAGTTGTCGGCGTCCGCAACCTTTTTACACTCTTTCTATTGTTATCTTTTCTTTTGGTTTTGGTATTTGGTGGAACATTGTAAACTCTGATTCTAGTCTGGTTTAGATGCTCATGACTTAGTGACACCCCGATGTCGGGCTATCTTTTTCCGCATTTTATTTTGAGTTTAACTCTTTTATAAAGATTCTAGTCTGAAAAGATTTGACTTATCTTTTAAATGAAATATCGAAGTGTTTTGCCACGGAGATTCAAAAATTGAGAAAGAACTTTGAACCCACTATTATTGATATTTTTAAGCTCATATTTGGCTTGCGATTTCAAATTCATTTGGAGACTTGATGCGTAAAACTGATTTGATTTTGTTATTGAGTTGGGAATCAAGTTACTTGCTGATCTGAAAACTTGAGTTGGGAAGGATAATTCATTGTTGAAAATCTAAAAGCTTGGTTCAAAAAAATAATTATTTATTTTTAGAAAACAGAATTAGATTGGGGTTGGATATGGGTCCGAAAATCTCTACATAGTAAGGGTGGTAAGTGGGTCGAGCCAAACGGGTCGGTTTCGCTGGCCGTGGTCCCAGGTCGGTCCCGGTCCCTAAATAAACGGGCTTAACGGTCTCAAGCTAAACAAGCTTTTTGAAGGAACCGGCCGGGACCGAGCCCACGAACTCATGGTCCCGGGCTAAATGGGTCAGGCCCACGGTCCAAACGGGCTAAATAGGCCCAACGGCTAAGCAGTAATTTTTTTAAAAAAAATATAAATAGAACTTAGGGACAAAAAGATGTTAAAAAAAATATCTAAGGCAATGCCTTGTAATTTTAATAGAATTTTGACCTAATTTTTTAATTCAAATTTAAAGACAAAAATATTCAAAATAATGCCTTGTATTTTTATTATATCAATAAAAAAATGACAGTATCTTTCTTAGTTTTTCTCCCTCTATGGATTGAGCACAATAAGGTGCTAATACCACCGTTGAGAAGAAAAAGGAACTAATCAAGAAGTGCCAAAATATAATTTACATACTAATTTTTGTTCATACAAATTACATGCTATCTCTTGCAATCTTCATAAATCCTTCAAGGTTCAGAGGAAGTTTAGTAGGTGGTGGCGGAAAAGTAGCTTGTTCATCGTCGCTTCCATTGTCGGGAGAAACAGCATCCTCAGCAAGTTCAACTAGCATTTCTTCGTAAGCTTCATCTACCTCTGTGGTGGTTCGGCAATTCCAAGTTTTCTTCTTTCTGAACAGATTTAATCTCTAAAAAGTACTGATTTTCTAAGCTATCCCTCATAGACTGTCTATGATCACTGATCTGAACTTGCTTGACTGAAAGCGCTCTATAATGCCACTGTTGAAGCTTGAATAGTTAAAATCTCGGGCCATCCTTGAAAGAACCAGAAAGTATTTTTCTTTGTCCTTCCACCATTGCAAAATATCAAAGGTGTCATCGGTATTCACTTCCTCAAGTTATTGTAAAAAATAAACTTCAAGCTCATTTAATTGTGAAAAATCATTTTTACTACAACTAAAAGAACCCTTAAGCCCCACACAAACAATTAATTGAGGCTACTTATTCCGGAAGTTTAGGCAACTCATCACCTTTAAGTGTTAAACCATTATAAAACAGTTTCATACCAAAATTGAGAACCTCCTAATTTCGTATAAGAAATAACAAAGTAGCAACACCATAAATAGAGGGAATCGGGAAGAAATATTTTTTAAACTTTATTCTCATAGAATCAATAGAATGTTGATAAATCTCCCCCACCTGTGAAAAATGAGCAAATAAATTTTCAAGTTCTGCAATATAAACTAAACATTTAGAAATAGTAGGATAATATTGCCCCGAAAATTCTTTTGTAGCAATGTGAAATTTTTTAAAAAATCAACAAGCATTTTAACATTAATACAATCCTCATTTGTAAGGTAATCATCATCATCACTTACATGTGCATTAAACGTTGAATTTATGGGGTTTCTATATTCATATGCCACAACCAAACTTTCATACATATAATTCCATCTAGTTGGACAAGGTTTAGGAACCTTTCTTCCCTTAGGCCACAATAATCACATATTTTTAAAATATTCTCTAAGTTTACTTCTATGATTTGAATGAAAAATCCAGTTAAGATCCATTTTAACCTTTTCAATTTGAATATTTAAAATTTTCATACCATCACCCACAATTAAATAGTAAATATGACAAATACATCTAACATGAAAAATGTTACTAAATGCAGGATTTAGCGTAGTGGTAAGCAAGTCTATAACATTTGTGTTATTAGTAGCATTATCCATTGAATCGATATTATTTTATCACTAATGCAAAAATATCTGCAAATATCCGTAACTGTGCTAGCAATAAACTGCCTTGTGTGCCAGCAATTATGCGATTTTGCATTATCCAATCCTCATCAATCAAATGGCATGTAACATTAAGGTAATCACAGTCGATGTTACTTCTACCAATGTTAGTTGTAATAGCAACACGATAATTTATATGAGTAAATAAATAACGCAGATATTATTCATATCTATGCTTATATTTATAAATATCTCTCTTTACGTTTGTGCAAGGAAAACCTTTATAAGTAGGATTATAAATTTTTCTAATGTAATGCACAAATGCAGGGACAGAAGGAAAACTATAGGGTAAGCACATAAGAGTTACCAGTTTTGCCAATTCTTCCCGATCTTTTAATCATAATATAAAATACCACCGGTAACAGTATTAATTTTCGCTGAAAATTGATTTTAACCGATATTAGGGTCAACCTGGCTAGAACTAGGTGCACTTTTCCCCTCGGCCAAAACTTTCAGACATTGATATTTGACGTTATCTTTAGGGTGTTTTTTAATGTGTCTAGCCAAATATCCTGTCTCCGACCGCGATCCCACATATTTAAAAGTTAACTCCATAAACATAAGCTTTACACTTAGCCTTATTTTTTTGAACTAGTTGAGCAAAAACTGGCCAAGCAGGAGATGTTTACCGCCGTTTGGTAGGCTCTCTAGAAAAAGTAGGGGCAGTAATGGGAGTATCAGGAGGGTAATCATTTGGATTAGTAGCGTTATCACTAGTTGGGCCAACATCAGCATTTTAAAAGGCGTTTTCGGACCGAGCCCGGGGGCGAGACATACTAAAAACGCCCTGAGGCGATGGTGTGGGGCGAAAGTCTAAAGGGGCATATGCCCGGGTGTTCAAGGTGTGTTTTTTTAGTGAGATGTAAGTCTCATAGACTTTTATAAATTAAAACAAATTTTTCTGAATAATTCCTTCATACAATACCCAAATTCTCAAAATTCAGCTTCGTAATTACTCAAATTTTTTTAGAAAGGAACTGAAATGTATTAAATTTAAGAGTCAAGACTTTTTTTTACTGATTGAATCCCTAATTCATGGTCTTTCCCATTTTTTATCTTGTCCACTAGTCTGCCAATAACACCCAAAAGCATAACACCCAAAAGCAACGAATATTCAAGTTTTTTTACAAATACAAAGAGAACTTCATTCTCCTTCATAGCAACAAGTTCAAAGTTCAAATTGCAGGTTAATCATCCTTTTTGTTCCTCTATGTAAAAAAACTTTATTCTTTTCGACTCAAGTTACTTGTGTTTCTAAGTAGCGTATAATAAATTTTTTTGACTAGTTTTTTGTGGGGATGAAGCACATGCGCGCGTGCGCGCACACACACACACATATATTCTCTAATTTTTATGCTATTTTACCTATTTATAAATATTTATTGTAATTATATTATTTTATAAATATTAAATACCTATGAGGCTTACGCCCCGTGCCTCGTGGCTTACGCTTCGCTGAGGCATATGTAAAACGCCTCCCCTTACACCCACGCCTTTTAAAACACTAGTCAACATCAGGAGCAAGACTAGTGGGTGTATCATCGTCCGATTGAGTTTCATCAAGATCAATTTTCTCATCATCATTTTTATCAATAATATTATAATTATTAGAATAGAGAGCATTCATTAATTCATGGTTTAAAAATTAACCAGGTGCAATGTTATGGAAAAATTCAGTGTCGCTAAATTGTAATAAACTATTATCGGTATCAAGAATAGCAGGTGTAAAATGGCTATGGGATTACGTTCGGGGAGCCGGGGGCAAGGGAGGAGGAACAACAGTACCACTAGATTCACCAGTCTTGGATTTTCCCTTATTCTTACTTTTACCAAAAATATTTTTTTAGGAAGACAACTTAGTTAATCAAGTAAGAGCAAATAAATAAAACAAATAAAACTATAATATTTAGACTTAAGAGTTGGAACGAGGTTTACCGAATTGACGAACAACTTGTTGAAAATTTATTATCGTTGTAGACTTGAAGACTCCAATTCACCAACTTCATAATTTTATTCATAAATTGTAACACCCTCAATATTGTTTGACTAGTTTCTGGAATAAAGTAAGCAATAGTAGCAACCTCATAATTTTTTTACTATTTTTCCTTTATAAAGTAAACAATTGTAGCAAGTATGGAAGAAAATTAGAGAGAAATATTTTGATAAATCGATATTGATTTTCTAAGAAAAATAAAAGAATGAGGGGGTTTTGATAGTAAAAAATAGGAAAAAAATATAATAATAAAAAGTTTGGGGTTAAAAATTAGTTGGGGAATTAAATTGCAATTTTTCAAATACCCAAAGGCTATTTTTTTTAAACACCCAACGGCTACTTTTTTCAAAAGCAAAACGATTCTTTTTTTAAAATATATTCGTTGGGCCTATTTAACACGCGAAGGGACCGTTCTGGTCCCAGTCTCATGGCGGGCCCGGGCCTAATAGTTTGTCACGACCCGATTTCGGGGTCGTGATGGCACCTGTCGTGGAACCAAGCAAGCCTCCCCGTTGTTTACAAGCTAAATTCAATTTCTAGTAAAAATACAATTTTAACGAATATATTGATAATACTAAGAGTCTGAAGAAAAAAAACCAGTAATTGAAACAGAAATTACAATTTCCAACCCCGGATACGGTGTCACTCAGTCATGAGCTACTATGACATAAAACAAAGAAAATGAGAAATGGACAACATTGTCTCAAAATAAAGAACAACAGGTAGAATAAGAAAGAGAAGGCGAGGTCGCGATCGCCAGCTGCTACCTCGACAACTCCAATGAAAACTCTGACAGCTGCTCAATATCCACTACCGAGTCCTGGTGTACCTGGGTCTGCACACAAGGTGCATAGGGTAATGTGAGTACACCAACTCTGAAGTAACAAACCCAAACGATGGGCTGAGAGGTAGTGACAGACTAAACCTCAATAATTAAATCATCAGCGTACAAAATTTAGGCATGTTCAAAGTTTATCAGAAAATAACAACAGAATATACTAGATATACCTCCATATGTTCTACATGCCAGCATGTCACAGTGTAAAAATGCACATAGTGCTCACAACTCTCCCACAGAAGTCCACTCAGTACTATATATGGCTCTCAGGCCCAGGGAAGTTCCATCCCGGAATATGCATAAACACCGGTGACCGTAGTCACTCCGTACTGAGGAAAAAGGCCAGTCCAGCCCCCACGGAGAAGATCCATCTCCGGAATACAATACTCGGACAATATCCATATCCAAGGAAGATCCATCCCTCACATAACATCAGCTTCGGACAAGATCCATGCCCAGGGAAGATCCATCCCTCACATAACATCAGCTTCGGACAAGATCCATGCCCAGGGAAGATCCATCCCTCATCATCAATGCGCTCACTGGGGGTGTAAAGACTCCGGGGGGCCCTAGTGACCCAAGCGCCATATCAAGACAACAAAGGCATGATTTAAATATCATTGCGGTGTGCAATCCATTCTCATAACTGTCTCAATAACAGCTCTCGGCCTCATTCAGTCATTACTCTTCAGTCTCACTCACATGGATCACATATACCACCATCAACCGGAAACAATGATAAGTATGCATGTAATTAACAATATTGAGACTGAGATATGAAGTGATAACAGGACTGAGTATATGACATCAAAAAAATCACAAAATGAGACAGTAATATACGACAACTCGGGTCTCAGCATTTTCGGCGTGAAGCCTAGAATTTATATTTAACATGATTTCTAACATGTTCACAATCATCACAGTAACAGAAGCACAGATATCATCATGGAATAATCACTAAGCGGTGCCATGGGATAAGCCAGGCCACAGTGCATGCCCTCACGCCCGTCACTTGGCATGTGCGTCACCTCAACAATAGTCATAAATCATTTAGCTCGGGGTTTCGAACCCTTAGAACCAAGTTTGGAAACGTTACTTACCTCAAAACCGGCTAAAATACTATTTTGTTGTGCCTTTGACTCTAATCCTGCCTCTGAGTGCTCCAAATCTACCAAGTTCAGATTTTTATCATCAAATTATGCTTAAGGAATGAATTCCAATTGAGAAGTACCAAATTTAGCTCAAAATCCGAAATTAGTCAAAATCCGACCCCGGGCCCGCATCCCGAAACTCAGAAATTTTTATACCAAACTTTTCTTCATCATCTCACGAATCCGTACATATAAAGAACACTAAAATCGGAGTTCGTTTGACCCCTCAAATCGACCCCTAAAGGTCTCAAAATCTCAAGCCCTAACCCCATTTTTTTCCTATTGATTTCCATAATTAAACACTGATATAAGGTCTCCAATCACATATAATTGAGTTATTACGTCCAAAAACCTTACCTCAATGATGAACACTGATTTTTCCTTTTCAAAATCGCCTCAAGAGCTTCTTCTTGTTCAAAGATGGTGTTAAAAAGGTCTAATGGTCGCGGAGGGTTTTAATTTATACTTTCTGCCCAGGGGTTCCGCACCTGCGGCCAATGTCTCGAACCTGCAGGACCGCACCTGCGGTCAAAACAACCGCACTTGCGACTTTTCACTAAACTGCCTATCTCCGCACCTGCGACTCACATTCCGCACCTGCGACTTCGCAGGTTGGCCCACTATCCGCATCTGCGATCTCTTCCCTGGCTGGCCAAGTCTCGCACCTGCGGAGCCTCCTTCCGCTCATGCGGTTCCGCACCTGCGATGACCCATCCGCAGGTGTGGTTACACCAGCACCAGCAACTCAGCAGCAACACAAGCACTCTAAACTCCCCGTTAACCACTCAAAACCATCCTGAGCCCCTCGGGACCCCAACCAAACATACCAACACCTCATATATGATCATTCAAACTTAGTTTCACTACCTAAACACTAAAAATAACATCAAAACACCAAAATCACATCAAATTCAAGCCTAGGAACTTTGAAATTTCTAAAATCCTCCAACGATGTCGAAACTATCCAAAACACCCCCGATTGACCTGAAATTTTGCAAACATATTCAAAATGACATTACGAACTTGTTCTAACTTCCGGAATTCCATTCCGACCCCGATAGCCTATTTTTCATTGCCGATCGGAAATCTCCAAAAACTAACTTTTGCCAATTCAAGCATAATTCTACACTGGACATCACAAAAATATTCTGAACACACTCTTAAGCCCCAAATCACCTACCGAAGCTATCCGAGCCATAAAATATGCATTCTGAGGTTGTTTTCCAATAAGTAAACTCTCAGTTGACTTATCCAACTCTAAGGCTATTTTTAAGGACTAAGTGGCTAAACTCTCACTGCAACCATTTCGATTTCAAGCCTACCAAATCTAACACATCAATAATAGTATAGCCAACCCATGACAAGGCAATAACAATAATAATAATGCAAATTCTACGGGATGACCGACCGGGTCGTTACATTCTCCCCCACTTAAACATACGTTCGTCCTCGAACGTGCCTATAGTTGTTCCAAACACACCACCAAAAGGCCGTGTAGCCTACCGTGCACATACTCGGGGGTGATCCCACGTCACTTTACCCCATATGGGTCTAATAGCACAACACAGTTGAAATTTCGAAATCCAATATTGACCCATAAACCTTAGAACTACATTTTCACTTCTGAATCAATTTACAAGATCAAAATCCCACAACTATAAACTGAATACGTCTGCACATGCTGGATCAAACCATATACGCACCCTAGATGAAATCACATAATACACCGCGTGACTCAAACACCCATTACGATAACTCCTAATCACCATATCTGCTCAGAGCAACCCAATACCAGTACATAACCTCTTATCAAGAAATGCCTCGCTCTAACACTTTCATATACTACCGATGATGACAGAAACACGTAGAAACTAACGACTATTCGTCCGATCAGTCAGACCTAAAGATCCCCCTTCCCAAACAGGAATTATAGCAAATTTCTAAGCCGGCTCCCGATATTTATCCTTCCAACTATGTTGTAGACAATTCTGACAATATTCATTCTAGGTCCAATGACCTCTTCTGACATGACACATTAATACAATTCGAAGCCATAACCTGTGCAACTCGCACACTCAACAACAACATCCCAACGTAATCAAATTATATAAAAGAATCACATGAGAGGACTATCTTGCCATTAACAATTACCCTCACAACATTATGCTAAAAGCCTGGCACACATCGTAAAAATCAAAACACACGAATCCAATACCAAAGGTCATACCCCTACATAACTCCGCTACACTGAGTGATCCCATCAAAATGCTAGTCCACATGAAATACTTCAATCCACCAGTAGATATCATTTACTTAGTCATTTGAAACTGCCAATGCCGCCTAAGAATTTTGACCTTCCTTCAACAACTGAATCGTGAATTCACACATACAGATCTCAACTCTACACAACGTACCGCATACACCATGCCATCCTATGATAAATATGGAACTTCATAACCCCTTCCGAGCCACAAGCAACTACGTACCCAACTATCCAAGAACTTACATTTGATCCCATCTAGAAGCAAAATCACTATACCTCTCATGCTCCTCACGCTAGTAGAAAATACATATCTCTAACCGTGGTACGAACCATTCGAATCCCATTTGCACAACACCAACTGTCAGAACTGAATCCTCCTAACTTAACCATGCTACGCAGGTCACCAACACCCAAGAGCATTGCTAGGAACACATGTAGAAACTCATTACCTCATAAGCACCCAAAGAACTAATCATATCCCTTATCATGTCGGTCCGACCCACTATAAATTTGTCCTATTTATCCAAGTTCCTTCTGACTTACCCCCGAATTGATAATTTTCCTTGTCATTATACTGCAATTCTCAACCTAGATTCACCACACGAGACCCAAGCATAAGACCATACAGTCTAAAGCTCATAAGCCGCTGAATACTCTCCCAAATATCCTCAAACTGAAATCAATACAGCACATAATCAGGCAACCAACTAATCATTAGCAGACTCCCCCACTTGGCTCAAAGTCATAGATCAAAACAACAATAACCCACAATGCCCATACGCTATCACTACCACAATACCGCAGTGGTATTCAACTAAATCCTTCATAAGCTCATACATAACTCAAACCATTAAACATCCCAAATCATCTCCAACCTCACATTCACCATTGCAATAGCCATGCCAACTCCCACAAGTGATCTAAACTCAATTTGCAACATATATCAATTACTGGTAAAAGAGAAATTGCTACAAAATAACATAATAGGTCTTCCCATACACTCACGACTCGAGGCCATATGCCAACTCCACACAGAAATCAAAAACTCAACGGTTCTCGCTACATATCCAACCAATACCTTTTTGTCACAATCAAGCAATATAAACACATCTCACCCTCAAATCACCATTCACCACATAGTCATATAGTCCCCAATACATATTCTCACACAAATGAAATCTCGGCACTTAAGCCACAGACAAAAATTCGGCATCAAGTCCTCTAGACTGGCCCCAAGTAGGGGTGTTCAAAACCGATCCGAAACCGAAAACCGATTTGAAATCGAAGCTTAATGTCTTATTAGTATCAGGTTAACGGTTTAACGGGCGGGGAACGGATTGAAACTTTTTTATTAACGGCTTATCGGTTTGGGGGCGGATTATTCAATTTTCTTAACGGATAATCCGTTAACCCGTTAAGAATATATATATATATATATATATATATAATTTATTTTTATCCATATATATATAATATAAAAAACCTTTCCAATTTCCACAAAGTTCCAGTACTCTGTCTCTATCTACTCTCTAAAACGTAAGCCAAAACTCAAAAGCCCAAAACCGTAACGCCTAAACCTAACGCCCCTCTCGTCATAGCCATAGCATTACCCTAACGCCTCTCCCTCAGTCCCTCTCGCCGTTTCGGCTCTCGCCTCTCCCTCAGTAATCAGTCCCTCAGTCCCTCTCGTCGTCTCGCCTCTCCCTCTCGCCATAGCCAGAGCAGCAGAAGGTAAGTTTCTTTTCTTATTGATGTCTTTAAAATCAAAGAAAAGATACATTTGATTTGGGTTCACTGCATCTCCTTAACGATTCTGGTTCTACCTATTCTTTTCCTTCGCTTGTATACTAACGATATATTCGAATTGATGGGTATATCAATCATTTCAATTACTTTGGCTAATGCGAATGTCTCTTCAGAATAAAAGATTGGAACATGTGCAATCCTAGATGATTTTGATTAAATCAGTCAAATTCTTTCGGAGAAAACAATGTTCGATATGAATACTCAATACTGTGTTATATATCTGTAATTGATAGATTTTAGGAAGAAAATGTGGTTCTTCTTATCCCGACTTATTTAATCAAAATGGTCAAATTTGAAAAAAATAAACACATTTATTTCTGCTTAGTTATGGAAGAATATTGTATACTGAGAATGATATATTTGGTAAGAATTCGAATTTAAACCATCAAGGCTTCAACCTTCAGTTGTTGAATCTTACTGTTTTGTTGGGTCTGAATCTTATTGTTTTGTTGATATCTCTGGATGTTATTTGTTTGTTTACTGTAAAAGTTGGTTTTCAGAGAAATCTTCTGCTGGTTTATCATAATTTCATTTCTCTTCTGGAATTGCATTTAACAACCTCATGCTTAACAGGTTGGTATAGCATATTTGTTGGCTTTCAAAAGTGCAAATGGTCTTGTAGTGTGTCCAACTGAAAATATTGAATATGATAGGTATGTAACTTGTACGATGTTCTTGTCTTCGTTGCTTGCTAGTTCATTGAAGATATCTGGTGCTTCCTTACTGTTTAAACTTTGTGCCATTGATCTCTTGAAAAAGTTTCGAAGAGACTTTAGGGAAAGAGAAGAGAGCATTGTTAATTCTTGTTAGAAAAGGGTATTACCACTTGATAGAGTAGGTGGATTATCCCCCAGAAAAGATTTCTTTTTTTTTATGTCTCAACAATTGACATTTCTGTGAATAACGAAGAAATACTTAACGTGAATATTTTGACAAATTCGGATAATGAACTATTAAGTTACTACCAACATGTACGTGATATGATATATCATGTTTAGAAGTTGTTTATGTATAGTTTCTTTCTTGAGATGTTTCCATACTTTCTGGATATTTTGGAATTGCTCTATAAGTTTTAAGCGGAGTGGTGGAAGTAAGATACTAAAGCTTAAAAAGGATCTTAGGGCTTAGGAGGGGCTGAAACTGTATTTTTCAGCCTGGTGGAATCTTGCATAGGCAGCTGGCAATCTGCCTGGTGAAATGCTTGACAGGCATGTTTAGCAGTTGTCATAGTTTCTATTTGCTCATAGTTTCATGTCATGTTTAGCCTTCACGCCTGCTGGTTTATCATAGTTTCATTGTTTGTTTTTGGCATTTGTTTGATACTAATAATTGAGTTCTTCTCTCCAGGCATGGATGAAGTGGTTTCTGTCATAATAGATACAGGAAGCTACAAAAGTACAAAACAGAATGCTGAAATCCTGCTCAAACTCAAAGGGGTTCTCTGGAAATGGAATTTGTGTAGTATGCCTAGAAATCCCGCTCAAGATTGCATTGAAGTCTAAAAGTTAGATTTATGACTGAAAAATAAGACATATATGTTTGCTTGCTCTTGTATTAATCCTTCTGCTTACTGCTTAGTGCTTACTCTTGTATTAATCCGTTTATATCTAGTGCTTGATCTTATGATGTTTGGTAATGCAGGTAAGTTTATTTTGCCCAGTCCTACTGCTTATACAGTTTCAGTAGGTTTATAGCCCTGGAGTTTTGCAGCAGTTACATTTTATTATATTTTTCGAGTAGTCAAACACAACTTAAGTGATTGTTGAGCAGTAGTTGAACTTCCATACATCTCATCTGATATACTGGCATACATCTCATCCCTTAACGCCAAACACAACTTATTTATTTCATTATACTTTCAACAAAAGTAATTAATACACACAATATAGACTTAATTAGGCCGATAAACCGCCCGATAAGAGCTAAATTGATACCAATCCGCCCGATATCTTATCGGGTGGCTAGCGGATTAATACATTTAAAAGCCGATAATCGATAAGCCAAACCGTTAAGAGTAAATAACCGCCCGATAAGCAGCCCTAGCCCCAAGCATGCTAAAATCACATCCCATTCATGGAAGTCACAAACCATCGGTGCATGGCTGATATCGAGCGCTCACGTGCGTGTTTGAATACATGAAAGGAGTTCAAACAATTACGCTTCGGGTTGAATCAATGGATTTGCACGACAAGAGTTCAAGAACGTGAGATTTTTCCTAAAGGTTCTGTAGCCTCTCGAAGATAAGTACAGACGTCTCTGTACCGATCCACAAGACTCTACTAAACCTGCTCATGACTGGTGAGGCCTATTTAACCTAGCGCTCTGATACCATCTTGTCACGACCTGATTTCAGGGTCATGATGGCGCCTGTCGTGGAACCAGGCAAGCCTCCCCTTTGTTTCTAAGCTAAATTCAGTTTCCAGTAAAAATACAATTTTAATGAAATTATTGATAATACTAAGAGTATGAAAAAAAAACAATGATTGAAACAGAAATTACAATTTCCAATCCCGGATCCGGTGTCACTCAGTCATGAGCTACTATGACATAAAGCAAAGAAAAGGAGAAATGGACAACATTGTCTCAAAATAAAGAACAACAGGTAGAATAAGAAAGAGAAGGCGAGGTCGCGATCGCCAGCTGCTACCTCGACAAGTCCAATGAAAACTCTAACAACTGCTCAATATCCACCACCGAGTCCCGGTGTACCTGGGTCTGCATACAAGGTGCAGGGAGTAACGTGAGTACACCAACTCAGAAATAACGAACCCAAATTATGGGCTGAGAGGTAGTGACGAACTAAACCTCAATAATTAAATCATCAGCGCACAAAATTTAGGACTGTTCACAGTTTATCAGAAAATAACAACAGAATATACTAGATATACCTCCATATGTTCTACATGCCAACATGTCACAGTGTGAAAATGCACATAGTGCTCACAACTCTCCCACAAAAGTCCACTCAGTACTATATATGGCTCTCAGGCCCAAGGAAGTTCTATCCCGGAATATGCATAAACACTGGTGATCGTAGTCACTTCGTACTGAGGAAAAAGTCCAGTTCATCCCCCACGGAGAAGATCCATCTCCGGAATACAACACTCGAACAATATCCATACCCAGGGAAGATCCATCCCTCACATAACATCCGCTTCGGACAAGATCCATGCCCAGGGAAGATCCATCCCTCACATAACACCAGCTTCGGACAAGATCCATGCCCAGGGAAGATCCATCCCTCATCATCAATGCGTTCACTGGGGGTGTAAAGACTCCGGATGGGCCCTAGTGGCCCAAGCGCCATATCAAGCCAACGAAAGGCACGATTTAAATATCGTTGCGGTGTGCTGTCCATTCTCATAACTGTCTCAATAACAGACTCTCGGCCTCACTCAGTCATTACTCTTCAGTCTCACTCACATGGATCACAGATGCCTCCATCAACCCGAAACAATGATAAGTATGCATGTAATTAACAATACTGAGACTGAGATATGAAGTGATATATTATAACAGGACTGAGTATATGACATCAAGAAAATCACAAAATGAGACATTAATATACGACCACTCGGGTCTCAGCATTTTGGGCGTGAAGCCTAGCATTTATACTTAACATGATTTCTAACATGTTCACAATTACACATTAATAGAAGCACAGATATCATCATGGAATAATCACTAAACGGTGCCATGGGATAAGCCAGACCACAATTACTTAGTGCACGTCCGCACGCCCGTCACTTGGCATGTGCGTCACCTCAACAATAGTCATAAATCATTTAGCTCGGGGTTTCGAACCCTCAGAACCAAGTTTGGAAACGTTACTTACCTCAAAACCGGCTAAAATACTATTCCGCAATGTCTTTGACTCTAAATCCTGCCTCTGAGTGCTCCAAATCTACCAAGTTCAGATTTTTATCATCAAATTATGCTTAAGGAATGAATTCCAATTGAAAAGTACCAAGTTTAGCTCAAAACCCGAAATTAGTCAAAACCCAACCTCCAGGCCCGCGTCCCGAAACTCAAAATTTTTTATACCAAACTGTTCTTCATCATCTCACGAATCCGTACATATAAAGAACACTAAAATTGGAGTTCGTTTGACCCCTCAAATCGACCCCTGAAGGTCTCAAAATTTCAAGCCATAACCCCACCTTTTTCCTACTGATTTTCATAATTAAACACTAATATAAGGTCTCCAATCACATATAATTGTGTTATTAAGTCCAAAAACCTTACCTCAATGATGAACATTGATTTTTCCTCTTCAAAATCGCCTCAAGAGCTTCTTCTCGTTCAAAGATGGTGTTAAAAAGGTCTAATGGTCGCAGAGGGTTTTAATTTATACTTTCTGTCCAGGGGTTCCGCACCTACAGCCAATGTCTCGCACCTGCAGGACCGCACCTGCGACTTTTCACTAAACTGCCTATCTCCGCACCTGCGACTTCGTAGGTGCGGCCCACTATCTGCATCTGCAATCTCTTCCCTGGCTGGCCAAGTCTCGCACATGTGATGACCCATCCGCAGGTGCGGTTACACCAGCACCAGCAACTTCAGCAGCAACACAAGCACTCCAAACTCCCCTTTAACCACTCAAAATCATCTCGAGCCCCTCGGGACCCCAACCAAACATACCAACACCTCATATATGATCATTCAAACTTAGTTGCACTCCCGAAACACTATAACATCAAAATCACATCAAATTCAAGCCTAAGAACTTTGAAATTTTTAAAATCCTCCAACGATGTCGAAACTATCCAAAACACCTCTGATTGACCTATTCAAAATGACATTACAAACCTGTAACTTTCGGAATTTTATTCCGAACCCGATAGCCTATTTTCCACTGCCGACCAGAAATTGCCAAAAACTAACTTTTCCCAATTCAAGGCTAATTCTACACCGGACATCACAAAAATATTCTGAACACACTCTTAAGTCCCAAATCACCTACCGAAGCTATCCGAGCCATAAAATCCGCATTCCGAGGTCGTTTCCTAATAAGTAAACTCTCAGTTGACTTTTCCAACTCTAAGGCTATTTTTAAGGACTAAGTGGCTAAACTCTCACTGCAACCATTTCGATTTCAAGCCTACCAACTCTAACACATCAGTAATAGTATAATCAACCTATGACACGGGAATAACAACAATAATAATACAAATTCTACGGGACGATCGACCGGGTCGTTACATAGTTCCTAGCTAAAAATCGGCCCACGAGACCGGCACGAGCCCACCTCTAGCGGGTCAAATGGTCCCAGCCCGTTTAGCTCACTTAGCCCGCGGTCCAGCCAGTTGTCAGCCTTATACATATGGGTGGATTTTTTAACAGGATCAGGGTTTTAAATTCGATCAATGAGAGAATGCCATGTGGTATTTATATAAACCTTTTTTATTAGTGTTGACCATAGTCACAAGGGTAAAAATAGGCCAAAAAATAAACAGCATATGCATTTTTAGATTGACTAGTCGCAGAGTACACGCGTTGCAAGTGTATCTATACTAAAATTAAATGATTTTATCATAATATATTTATCTATTATTCTTGTTCCATGAAAACAAAATTCAATTAAATTAAATGTTGCTACAATTAATATTTTAAAAGTAAAACTTTGATAATCTGGATCTATTTAAAAGAAAAAAGTAGCATCTAACATCGCCTTTTTTTGGTCATTGCCTCGTTTGGGTTTTACAGATTTTGTATTTTTATTTAAAAGGAAACAAAAGAAACGAAAATGTTTGACTGTTGTAAATTTAAAAAAAATCGGATTTCATCGACCCCAATGCAAGTACCAAATATTAAGTAGAAAATAAAAAAAAAAAGTTGCATATTTCATTAGATTTATATTCCTTGTGAAAATTAACTTGAGTTAGAAATGTAAAAAAAAATTGTTATGTTGATTGCGCAGAATATTTTTATAAGATTATAAATCTTTTTGAAAGTTAAATTTAGTTGCAAATGTAAAGAATTTTGTTATATCGATAGCATAAAATATTTTTTGATTAATTAAGTTTTCAAAAAATATTTAAACTTTGGAAAAAGTTTTAATTTTATTGCAATGATACTTGTATGATTCCTTCAATTATTGTAAATCTAGCATATTCATCTTTAGTCAAAGCTATTTGATTGAAATCCTCCGTGCGAAATCAGATTTCATCGGCCCAATACAAGTACCAAATACCAAGTAGAAAATCAAAAAAAAAAAATAGAGTTGCATATTTCATTAATTTATATTCCTTGTGAAAACTAACTTGAGTTACAAACGTAAAAAAGTTTGTTATGTTGACTGTGCAGAATATTTTTACAAGATTATAAATCCTTATGAAAGTTGATTTTAGTTACAAATTTAAAAAAATTTGTTATAACGATTGTGTAAACTATTTTTACGGTCAGACCTCTCTATAATAACATTATTATATAACAGTCATTCACTATAATAGCCAAGTTTTCTCTGAACTGATTTTTTATGTTATATTATAATATATTTCCCCTCTATAACTGTACTTCACTATAACATCCAAAAAATATCGAAACAAATGCGACTGTTATAGCGAGGTTTGAAGGTAATAGATTTATAAATCCTTATGGAAGTTATTGTATTTTCTAAACCTAAAAGTAGTTAAAAGTGTTCGAAAATTTGACCTAAAATATTTAGGCCTTTGTCTTTTATTTATAAATATATACAAATGGAAAAGATCACTTTGAAGAATCTTTTTTCCTTTATGGAAAGTAAAGAATCCCAAACGTTAAAAGAATTAAAGTGCTAAAAAAGTTTGCCTAAAATATTTGGAAAGGAATGACCGTTCAATTTGTTATTATATTTTTTTAAAAATATGTTACATTACATGACTAAATAAGGAAAAATTTAATACACCAAAATTACTTGAATTTGAAGTCCTAAATATTAAGAAAATAATTAAATGACTACTTTTAAATATAAGTAAAATAATCAAATGACTATTTTGTTCAGTGTAAACTACACTATTGAAAGGTAAAAAAAGCGATCAACATTTCGCTAAGAGCCTTCGTGTTTTTAATATAATATAGATTGATGGATAAAGGGTACTTTTAGCCCCAAGTCAATAGTTCAAATGTAGTTTTCACTATTTTCCGTACTTTTAGTTGTTGTGTGACTTATTTATTTGCTTTGTTTTGATTAATGCAAATATGATCTGCTAGTTGCAATTTGATTCTGTTAACTGATGGGCAGAAAGAGATTAGCTACTAGTTGTTAGATGTACAAATATTACTACTACAAGTAGCAATTTTATTGGGGAAAACAAAAAAAAAGATTCTTTTTTAGAAGTGGAACATGAAATTAGTTATATATCTGAATGAGTATCTATTGAAATAAAATAAAGTATAAAGTTAAAGAATGTGAAGGATATTTTTGTAAACAAGCAATCTTTTTAAAACTATGCAATGCTTTAATATACCAAAACAAACGGTGGATAAGAAATAATCTCAGCATAACTAATCAGAGCATTACTTTTTTTTTTTGGTCTTTGGGTGTCCGAGTCTCTTAGAGCCCCGACTAATCCCAGGGGTGCACAGGCCCTCGGCAAGGAGTTTCCCGCAAGTGCACCACGATTAAATCAGATTTTACCCAGTCCGATGGCCCTCAGAAATTATTTGCACCCAGTAGGTTTCGAACTTGAGACCTTGAAAGGGAGCAAACCCCAAGGCTCAGAGCATTACTAATATCAGCAATACTAATACACCCTATTGAGCACTATTCTTAGTCTGCTTTTCCCAATCAAATGCAGAAAACGGCAATAATAGCTGAAATAAAAGCGAATGAAAATTCAGCCGTGTCGAGTTAATGCATAAAGCAAGATGAGAAAATGAAGAATCAAATGATACTAAAAGTTACGATTTGTTTACAGTGGAAAGAGTTTCTTATGCTTAAAGTAAATCAAGAAAGCAATGTACAAGACCAAACAAAAGATTCCAGTGATGATAAGAACCCAGTTAAACCCATCTGGATCGTTAAAAACTGTGGTTTTCAAGTTCATTCCGAATATTCCAGTCACCATAGCAAATATAGCAGCCACAAAAGTTGCAGCTGTTAGAAGCAACTCAAATTGTATTAGCTGATTCTGGACAGTCCCCTGTTACAGAATAAAAACTGGAGTGAGTTTCATGAGTTTTATAAGCATGTGCGCACACACAAAATATATACATCTGCAAAGCTGCACAGAAACACTATCTGCTTGTTAGTCATACCAGTTTTATATTGATCAGATCCTCTGTATCGTCGATATATTCTTTAAGCTGCAACACCAGAGACGATGGAAGTGAGAAATACAAACTCCTTGGTTGTAATGCCAAATCAATAATTAGGGGGTCACGCATTAGTCATTGCTCATCAATCCAAATGGAACCCCCCGCCCCCCAAAAAAGTAAAAAAAAAAAGGGAAAGGAAATGAGTTATTGGCTATGTTGCTCTCACTCTCCGAAAATATGGTCGGGTGTGTGTTTGATCCTCCAAAGTAGAGTATTTTTTGAAGATCCGACACGAGTGCGGTAGCATTTTGGAGAGTTTGCGCAACATAGGTTATTGGGAAAGATCCCGGCCTATGCAATTTTTGACTCTATTGAAGATCACTCATGTCATGTGTTCGGTTGAGACCAAGATAAGTAGTTTTGACTGAACCCTGTGTAGTCCGCAGTATATTCTCCCAGAATTATTCACATAAAAAGCTAATAACTAGGGGTAGATTAAGTACCTAAACAACCTACATCCTAAAGAAAAATGAGAAAGAAAGTGAATGAGTCGCCACGGTTGAGAAGAAATGTAGGGGTCAAACAGTAATATAAGGTCTATCGGAAACAGCCTCTCTATATTCGCATGGTAGGATAAGGCAGCATACACACTACCTTCCCCAGACCCCACTTTTAGGATTACATTGGGTTGTTGTCGTTGTAAATAGTAATATAAGGTCTGCTTAGTCTACCCACTAATATATTAATCAGGTGCTAGATTATTCCCATAATTCTCCCCTAATCCATAAACCAGAACCTGAGGCTATATATTAGGAAATAAAATTTAAGATTGCTGATTTTTTTTTGGTTGGTAAGAATGGTAATTTATCTCTAAAAGCATCTCTTGAATCTATCAGGAACTGTTTAGTTTATTCTAATCTAATTAATGTTGCACTATAAATATAAGATTCTGTGGACAATATTCAAGAAGAAAAGCTAGTAACATAAGAATCTCTTACTGATAACAACTTGTTGAGAGTGCTGTCGATGACAACAAAATATGCTTCAAGCAACATTTCAAGTTGATCAATATTTTCTTGACCATTAGATGAAGCTGAAAAGCTTCCGTGTTTGCTTGAGCTCACATTACTGAATGCTCGTTGCAACTTCGGCACCCCCGTAGTTGATGATACAGGTGAGACCGGAGCAGATCTTGCTGCTCCTCTATTTTTGCCAAATATATCTGGTTGATCATATAAATCATTATTAAGAAAATCCTCTTTCCTTTGTTTCTTCTCTGTTAAGTACATCTCAGCCATGTCACCGTCATCATCCATTAGATGTTCTATTTCATCACAGACCTGAACATTCATTTTAAAAAGTTTTTAAAGCAGCCTAAGAAGTTACCAAGCGTTGTCAGACTGTGTGCTACAATCATACCTTTTGGACTCGCTGAGTCAAGGCAAGCAGCTGACCTTTCAATCTACGGACTCGTTCCAGATTTAGAGTGTTAATAGATGATGCTAGTTCATCAAGCACTGGATATATTTCCAATTCCAATTCTTTCACCTGTTAAAGTAAGAACGACATGAAAAAATAAATTTTGATTCAGAACATATGTTTAATTGAGAAATTACTTTAATTTGTTTGAGGTACTGGATACAGAGAAAAGAAAACCATGTCAAAGTGCATGCTCTTATATTTTTCGGCCCAACACTTCACACTATTGTAGTAATAAAACTGAGTAATAAACAACATGGAGGGGATTTTCTAACATCCAAAAGCAATTGACGAGAAGCATCTTGAAATCCATTTCTTTGATCGGTATCTTGAATCCATTTTTAGTAACCAACAAAACAATGAAAGCTCTTAACTTAGAATGGGTCAAACTGCAACTAAGCTTTAAGATATTCTATAACTCCTCTTTGCCGTTCTTGATGATCCTTATCGCATTATGCATCAATGGCATATATTAGTGCTAGTATATTATTGCCTACTATGGACAGAAATATTCTAGTTTATTACAGGAAAAAAAAGTTTTCAATCAGCCACTGAGTGAGTCTGCCGCATACCTGAGCATCAAGAGACAAGCAAGTTAGCTCCAAAGCAAGCTCAAGGGCTCTGAATTCGAAAGGAAGACCATCTGAATTGAAACACACCCATTGTGAAAATTTTGAAATATATCAAATGACACATGACATAGGAAATAAATGGATATCGAGGATTCATAGAACAGACGCGAACAAGTTCGGGATGGTGTATTTGCTGTTGTATCAAAAGGCATATGACATTATGGTAAATAAATGAAAAGGAGAGAGAACATTTCAGAATAATAACCATAATTACATGCATCACTCAAACTACAAAAACAACCGTGGAATCAGCCATTGATACTTGCATTAGGGTAGGCAGTCATTGATACTTGCATTAGGGTAGGCTGCATCACAGAGATGCGGCTGTTCTTCGAACCTTGCGTGAATGCGGGATGCTTCGTGCACCAGGCTGCCCTTACTCAAACAACAAAAACACCATCTGTTGCTGAACATGCTCAAGTATCGTACATTTATAATAGAGGGGATAGACTCAATTGCTTCTAATAGCTATAGATACTCTGTTTTATTGACAAGTGAAGAGCTATAAATAATACGTACAGAAGTTATCCAATTAAAGTCAGAGATGTAAGCCAAGCTGTCACTCGAAAGCACAAACAATGTGGAATGAAAAACATTATAAGGCTAATTTCTATTTCTTTCTATATGGACAAAAGCAGCTGGATAACATGACTGTGATAACAAACTTGGAGTACAAGAAAGATTATACTCAATACCTTTAAATGTTTATCAATTTTCTTTTTTCCTATGTTTCCTTTCAATTGAGATCTTTATATATGTCCATAATGTGCAGTTAGTGTCATAGAAATATCGCGGTTACACAAGATAAAATTTCCAGAATAAAAAGTCATTTTCCAATAGTGAGAAAACATGCCCAACTTATAGCATCATGCAGGTTCTCCTTTCTTCTACTTTAAATAATTCCCCTTATTTATGCAGACTCACGGACAGCTTCAGATGCTATGAGAAAAAGCCAAAAAAGGAGCCAAGAACTGTTTCCAGGAGGACTTCTTGATCTGTGGGGTGTGTGTGCATAAATATATATATATATATATATATATATAGACATGTTCAGAAGTTTTATTATATGTATACAAGCATATTGATAATCGTTGATCAAATAGCAGATACAAACATTAAAAGAAAAACCAAACAACACGTGATTTCACTCCCGACATGGAACGTCACAAGCTTACCCCTCCCTTATTCAACATTTCTCATTTAGGGGGAAGACTAATCGATTTCATTAATTCATCTTGCATTTCTTGTATTAGTGGTACCATATGTCCAACAACTCAAGAGTTACGTGGATCTGATTTGAACATAAAGCATGACATTCACTAACTATGCCTCCATCTCAAACGATTTCAATGTAGGCACCTTTCAAAAATAGGCTCTCTGTATTCTGCTCTTTACGTATAAAATTATACTAATCTAACTCTGAGAAGTACAGCTGTGCCATTTGTTAGTCTCTTTTGCCTTTCCAAGAGTGAGACAGGTTTTTCTATGAGAAGATGTCTTTCACTTCTCCTTTTAACCCCGGAATGCAAAGTTTAAGTGCTGGTATATCCAAGTAGTTTCTGAAACTGTTAGTTTACTTTCAATACATAACGATTATCTCACTTTTCAAGTTGGTCTAATGGGTGTTGAAAAGCCGTAATTAACAGTTAAACCAGCACGGAGATACAGTAGGGGACTTAATGGAGGGGCGAAATAATTTATTTTTGTCAAAATTATGATGCACAGAATAGAATTCACTGGCTTTCAACTCTTCCACAGAAACTAGTATTCACTGGTTTTCTTCGATATGGGGAAAACTAAGATTTAGTGCAGAAAGACTAAATAGAAATGGGGATTTACCTGGCTGATCTTTATTTGTCTGAAGGCGTTTACACAATTCAGACTCGTATTGCAGTACACAACCATCCAAAGAATTCATCAGTATAACCTCATCAGCTGTGATGACGCATCTGATCTGTTCAAGGTTTACCACAATAGCTTGCTCTCGCCCTAATATTGTGGAAGGATAGATAAACTTAGGGTCCAAAAGACGGAGATCACGGGCTGGCAAAGCACAATGTCTCATAACAGTAGCTTTATCCAATTCCAAAATCTTTGAATTCCCATGCTCATCAATCTTTATCCAAGAGCGACAACCGTGACCTTGGCCTCTCCTCTTAAGACCAGGAAGACCTGGCCCGTGAAAGTTGTTATTTGCCTGTACATCTGTATTAAATCTAGCAGACGTAGACTCTTGAAAATCTGTACAAGAAAATTGACCATTTTCTTCTGCCATTGGCTTTCACTTTCTGTGAGTTAGTAGCAAATCTCAGAAACAAAGATTTCAGCATTGAACAAAGCCACTAGTACTCTTAAGCCAACTGCAGCACTGTTGCTTTTAGCCGAGTGTTGGTGTAAGCAACAGCAGTAGATCTTCTTATTATAGTTCCCGAAACTTCTTTATTTTTCATATCTGCCTGCTCCTGCAAAATAAGTTATGAACACAACCGGATAAACAATTAATTGTAACTTATCAAAAAACAAAACAAATAGATGTAATTTTCACAAATAGCTTTATCTAGACACCCAACAACATAAGTACATACGAGCCTCAGAACAGAGTTCATATGCATGTTAATCCTGAATCACACTTCCCAAACGGTTACTAGAAAATGAGACAAACACGTGGTCATTGGTCCACTCCAAAACGTCCCCTTGATTNCCCCCCCCTTTTCTTTTGCAAACTAATTTTCATCCTTTTACGATCCTCAGCAAAATAATTTCCGTAAGTTAAGCATGGGTCAAATCAGGGACATGCAATCCTATTTCAACAGCATTCGTTCATTGCATTTTCATTCATGGAGATTAAGAATTAGGAATTAACTAAAGGAGTCTGATATCATGGTTTCATAATCTGCAAAATAAGAAATGGAGGATATCTAAAGAGGAGGTTTTAACTTGAACCTCGTACAAGCTTATCCAAGCATTTATGTATGTTCCTACGCCAAATCCCAATTCCAATAAGAAGGTGTATTGCAAGCATAATATGAAATCCACTCTGAAATGCAAGTCCACTTCATGCAACCCCAAACTAAGAGTAGCATGGAAACTCAAATTCCAACATCAAAAAAGATCTTTACACATTCGAAAAAAGGAAGAGATAGAGGATATCCAATAGGATGTTGTAACTTGCCTTAATTTAAATTATTCAAGCACTTAAATGAGTTCCTGATCCAACCACAATTCCACGATAAGAAGGTATTGTCACACCTCCTTTTTCCCGAGGGAATAGGGAGTTTTTCCAATTTAAGTGACACTAACCGAAATTGGATTACTTATTTGATCAGATTCGCCACTTGGGATATTTGTTATGGTATCCCAAGTCACCGATTTATTTTAAATCCCGAATAGAGAAAATTTGACTCTATTTTTGGTCCGCGAACACAGAAAACCGGGTAAAGAACTTTGTTAACCCGGGAGAAGGTGCTAGGAATTCCTTGGTTCCGTGGTTTTAGCACGGTCACTTTAATCATACCTGGCTTAATTAAATTGTTTAATTACTCGTTTTAGAACCTATGTACATTTACCTTTTTAACGCTTTTAATATATGGCATTTATGGAATTATCTTGAAAAGGAGTCACGCCTACATGTACTCGTCTCGTTTGGCGCGTCAAGAATCATGTCACGCGTATGTGTACACAATTCGTAACACTTAATTATTTAAGATTGTTTGACAAAAGTCGCGCGAACACATACCTTGATTTATTTTTGAGAATCATAATTATGTTACGCGAACGTGTGCAGTGTACACAATCACGATATTAGATTAAAAGCTCGCCTAAAAGTATACTAGCGGTGTTCATTATTCTTCCTAAACTGTGCGATTATTGCAAAATCCATAGGCTATGGAATAGTTGTGGAAAATTAAGTAAATTAGTTAAAGGAGTAAATAGGCCAGCATGTATCAATATTCTATAGCCCAACAACTGAAGCACAAAAATTGTTAAGGTTCAAGTCTTCTTAGTTTTAAACCAAAAGACCAAATATTATGTTTCAGGGCCACTGAACAATCCACTTTAAACCCATTCCCATGTGGCCAATTATGTTAAAATGCCTTAAACCCCAAATTTTGTTATCTGAACTCAAACATTATGATGCATGACCTTAGTAAATCCACACAGCCCACCAAATTTTCAAGATTAATCACTGGCCCAATCATTAACTGTATCAAACCACGCCGCTATCCATTAGTCAGTTCCAAACCCAACTCTTATTAGTTCAAATTAAAATCCATGGCTCCAATGAACTTAACACCATTGTTTCATTGATTTTTCGTTCAACTCTCAAGAACAAATTTAATAACAATAGCCCATCCCTATATGCTTACAAAATTAACCAACTACAAATCCAAACATACAGGTTTTAATCAAGACGACGAAACCAATAACAGCATACAAACATATGGATAATTTCAACAATTGTAGAATAGGTCACTTTAGGCTACATATGCAAAATAAACTCAAACCAAAAACTAAGCATATGCCATATATCAATAAGAGAGATTAAGGATAAACAAAATGGGACCTTTATTGCTGAAAGTTTCCAACATTTACAATGAAGAGGAGCTCCAAAATTGCAAATCCAAAAGATCTACAGACGAGAACTTCGCCGAACCCAGCAACCTCGAGTTAAACCTCATTTTAGTGGTGGTTTCCGGCAGCATTTCGGTAGTAGAATCGAGGGTCGTTGGCTGATCTTTCGTGGGTGTTTAAGGATGGTTCAAAGCTGGTTTTTTACTGTGTTTGGAGTTGATTTTGGGACAGTTTAGTGCTGATTTTCGCTGGAAAAACGAGCTGTTTTTGAGGTCGTTTTTGGACCTTTTTTTAGGAGATTTCGGGATGGAATTTGCAGGTTTTAGATCTGGTTTTGCTGGTGGAAAACAGGGGCTGTTCGGGTGAGGTTTTGGAGTGGTTTTTCAGCTGGAATCGAGGTTGTTTTGGGGTCGTTTTGAACGAAAAAGGGGGCTGGTTTTGACAGCGTTTTTGGGGCTGCTCGGGTATGGGATTTGAGCTGGAGTTTCAGCTAGTTTCGGGCTGAGGGAAGTCGTTTATGGAGGAAGAAGAAAGCAGCAGCTGCTGCGTTTTTTTCGCCTCAAGCAGCTGTTTTTCTTCTTTTTTTGCTCTAGGGTTCCTTTTTGGAAGGGGGAGGGGTATCTGGTGGGGCAGGCGGGTCATGGGTTGGAGCGTAACCCTATTTAGGCTCCGCTTTAACATGTACCGCTTTGTTTATATGTTTGCATCGGTACACATTTTTTTGTTAAAAGTCTTTTTAAAAGATAATTTTACCCATTTTATTACAAGCCTACTTTCTCTTCAAGTAAACCTCATTCCTTTACTTTGCAAATACTTTCTTTCTCTCTCTCTCCTATTCTTCGATTTTACGATCGTCATTGTTTTTTGATATTCATCACTTCAACTGTTTGTTCGCCAATAATATTACGTATAATCACAGGTACATTGCATTACCTTTACGCTTTAATTTCTGGGTATTATTTTTTTTTGTAATAGTCATGTTCTATAGGGTTTTGTTTGTTTTTTTGTGATATTCTTGTTCGATAGGTTGTTAGGGGTTAGTTCTATAGTGATTTTTTGTCATGTATACCTTAATTTTATGGAGCTGATGTATTTTTATTTTTTTGTGTTTAATTATTGGTGTTAAATTTGTGTTTTGCTGAGTTTTTTTGTTTTGTAACTGGTTAACTTCAGTGTTTTAGCAGTTGATGTTTTGTTTTGTAGTTGATGTTTGGGAGCTTAAGTTTTTGTTTTGTTTTGGTAATATGCTGAAGTTTTTGAACGTATGTGTCTGTTTTGTATTTGTAACTGGTGAACTTCAGCTTATTTTTGTTTAGGAGCTGAAGTTTTTTATTTTGTTTTTGTGAACTTAGGCATATTGGGAGCTTAAGTTTTTGTTTTGTTTTGGTAATATGCTGAAGCTTTTGAACGTGTGCGTCTGTTTTAAATGAACATTTCTATAAATTCATTAGCTAGAGAGCTGAAGTTTTGTTTGTGTTTTTTGTTATATTTTTTTGAAAGTTGGAGCTTAATTTTTTTTTTGTTTAATTATTGGTGTTATATTTTTAAGAAAGTGGGAGCTGAAGTTTTGTGTTTTGTACTTCAGCTTGTTTTTGTTTTGGAGCTGAAGTTTGTGTTTTGTTTTGCTGAAACTTCAGCATATAGGGAGCTGAAGTTTTTGTTTTGTTTTTGGTGACCCTTCAACATATTGGGAGTTGAAGCTTTTTGTTTTATATTTGATGAGTTTGTCTTCTTTGAGCTGATGTTTTTAACTGATATCTTTTACTTTCTTTCAACAGATGGCTTCTACAAATCCTACAGAACCTTCAAATCCTCCAGCAGCTAAAGTATCTAAAAACCGTACATAATCAAAAGGTCCTTCAGTCCGTATTGTTCCTCCTACAAGAGCGGGGGAAAGATATTTTAAGCTAAAATTTTGTTTTGTTTGTGCTGAACTTCAGCATTTTAGTATCTGAAGTTTTGTTCTGTTTTTCCTGAACTTCAGCATTCTAGTAGCTGAAGTTTTTGTTCTGTTTTTCTTGAACTTCAACATTCTAATAGCTGAAGTTTTTGTTCTCTTTGTGATGAACTTCGGCATTCTAGTAGCTTAAGTTTTTGTTCTTTTTGTGATGCACTTCAGCACTCTAGTAGCTGAAATTTTATTTTGTTTTTCCTGAACTTCAGCATTCTAGTAGCTTAAGTTTTTGTTCTTTTTGTGATGCACTTCAGCACTCTAGTAGCTGAAATTTTATTTTGTTTTTCCTGAACTTCAGCATTCTACTAGCTGAAGTTTTGTTCTATTTTTCTTGAAATTCAGCATTCTAGTAGCTGAAGTTTTTGTTCTATTTTTCTTGAACTTCAGCATTCTTAGTAGCTGAAGTTTTATTCTTTTTGTGATGAACTTCAGCATTCTAGTAGCTGAAGTTTTGTTCTGTTTTTCTTGAACTTCAGTACTCTAGTAGCTGAAGTTCTATTTTGTTTTCCTGAACTTCAGCATTCTAGTAGCTGAAGTTTTGTTATGTTTTTCTTAAACTTCAGCATTCTAGTAGCTGAAGTTTTTGTTCTCTTTTTGATGAACTTCAGCATTCTAGTAGCTTAAGTTTTTATTCTTTTTGTGATGAACTTCAGCATTCTAGTAGCTGAAGTTTTTGTTCTCTTTTTGATGAACTTCAGCATTCTAGTAGCTTAAGTTTCTGCTCGTTTTGTAATGAACTTCAGCATTCTAGTAGCTTAAGTTTTTATTCTTTTTGTGATGAACTTCAGCATTCTAGTAGCTGAAGTTTTGTTCTGTTTTTCTTGAACTTCAGCATTCTAGTAGCTGAAGTTTTTGTTCTGTTTTTCTTTAACTTCAGCACTCTAGTAGCTGAAGTTTTATTTTGTTTTACCTGAACTTCAGCATTCTAGTAGCTGAAGTTTGTTCTGTTTTTCTTGAACTCCAGCATTCTAGTAGCTGAAGTTTTTGTTCTTTTTGTGATGAACTTCAGCATTCTAGTAGCTGAAGTTTGTTCTGTTTTTCTTGAACTCCAGCATTCTAGTAGCTGAAGTTTTTGTTCTTTTTGTGATGAACTTCAGCATTCTAGTAGCTGAAGTTTGTTTTGTTTTTCTTGAACTTCAGCACTCTAGTAGCTGAAGTTTTGTTTTTTTTTTCTTGAACTTCAGCATTCTAGTAGCTGAAGTTTTGTTCTGTTTTTCTTGAACTTCAGCATTCTAGTAGTTGAAGTTTTTGTTCTGCTTTTCTTTAACTTCAGCATTCTAGTAGCTGAAATTTTATTCTCTTTGTGATGAACTTCAACATTCTAGTAGCTGAAGTTTTGTTCTGTTTTTTGAACTTCAGTACTCTAGTAGCTGAAGTTTTGTTTTGTTTTCCTGAACTTCAGCATTCTATTAGCTGAAATTTTGTTCTATTTTTTTTGTGATGAAATTTGTTCTGTTTTTTTTTTTGCTAAACTTCAGCATGTGAAGTTTTTGTTCTCTTTGTGATGAACTTCAGCATGCTAGTAGCTGGAGTATAATAGTAGCTTAAGTTTTGTTTCTCTTTGTGATGAACTTCATCATTCTTTTGTACCTAAAGTTTTGTTTTGTGTCTCTATACTAGAGGGTAACTATGAGGTTAAAAGGCAAGCCGAAGCAGAAAGAAAATTAATTACAAAAGAAATTGTTGCTCAGTTTAAAGAGGATGAGCGATCTGCTATTGTTGATGAAGTTTTTGGAAAAGTCAAGGTAAGCTAATTTATAAAGAAGTCTTTTTTTTCTGTGCTAATGTTATTTAGATTAATCATTGTTAGTAATTTTTTTCTAGGAATATTTTGATGAGAAGTTTCAAGAGTTGTTCAAGATTGTCGAGAAATCAAATGGAACAGATGATGGCTCCTTTATGAAGTCTCGACAATATAATAGGATGAATAACTCATTTGAGAATCTATCGGATATGAATGCTGCTCATGATGAAGCGCATCAAAATGTTACTCATGTGAGAGTGGATATTGAAGGAGATCAACGTGTTGAACAACAATTTAACAACGAACATCCCAGCGTTGATCAACCTAGCAAATATGTAGTTGATGAACATTTATCAACTGTGAATGTTGCAAGCAAGAAAGGTGTAGATGATCAAGGTGTTGATTATGAAGGAGATGCACCAAGTGGTGATGGAGATCATGCACCTGTTGGTACTGAACAACGGACATCTAGTGATGTGTGTACCAATATTGAGAGAGGTAATCCGTTTGCAGATGCACTTGCTATTTGCGCTGAAATCGCTTTGCTAGGTGAAGCGACACAGGAAATTCATAGTACAGGTATAAGATTTCTCTCTCTCTCTCTCTCTCTATATATATATATATATAGGTCATTTATCTGTCCCCCCTCTTTATGAACTTGCAGTGGAAGTTAATACAACTGAAAAACTCTCTGATGATGCTGAATTTAATGAAGATAGAGTTGATAAAATTCTTTCAGAGAATACTCAAATGCTTCTTGATGTTGCTGCACAATTGGATGAAGCTGGAGCTGCTGATATCGACAAAAGCGTGCAGGAAACCACAGTGCGAGACAAATGTCAAGGTATTCTATAGATCATGAATTTATTAAATTTGATCCAAGTATATTTTTTACAGTTTGAAATTTAAATACTATTTTTTTTTTTTTGTATATTTTTTTATTATTATTTAGAAGGATTGGATGCAGCTTCAAAAGAAATTGGTGAGATTCTTAGGCTATATGAAAAAGGAGAAATACATCTATTCACACCTGTTGGCTCACAAACAGGTGTGAATTGTGTTTGTATTATTTTATAAAATTTAGTCAGTATTATTTTAAAAAAAAAATTTTGCATGAAGATATAAGCATATTTAACCCTAGTGGAAGTGGATCTGTTCAAACATCATATGTGCACTTAGACCAAGTAGTTATTTTCTGCAATTCGATTACAAGTTGTTTTGTTTTGCCTAATGTGTGTTTTGTATCAGTTGTATTTATGTATATATTTTCCTTGCTTTTGCAGATATCATCTGATGCATCACAACTTCTTCCAAATCCTAAAAGAAGGAAGATTTCTATGTCTCCTAATGTTATGAGGGACACTAGTGATATTTCCAACTTCAACATATGTTCATTTTCAATGGGTAGTACAGAAGGGGCTATGGAATTTTCCCCTGCTGCTGAACAGCAGCAGTTAGCTGTGATGGAACAGCAGTGAGTTGTTGAAGTAGGTGCTAGCATGGCTGTGGAATCTTCCCCTGCTGCTGAAATGCAGCAGTTAGTTGTGACGGAACAGCAGGAAGAGCAACCAAAAAGAAAACCAGTTAAAAAAGAGAAAAGGATTCGTCTGGAGAGTATTTGGTTGAAATCTCCTTATGTTGTTCCTAAACAAAAGCGAAGGGGGCAAGATTGGAAAGAAGGAAAGACTGCACGAAGGTGTCCCTTCCATTATGTTAGTCGAGACAGTGGAATTATTGGAAAATTTAATGACTGGCTGAAGAAGGATGATAGTGAATATAATTCCAATCCATTCAGATTAGCTAGAATGCCCATTCCAAAGTCGTTCTTTACCGAGCTTGTGGATCCTAACTCTGATCTTTCGGATGAAGTAAGTTATTAAGTTTGTTTTTTGATTTAGTTTTCAATTGTATTTCTCAAAATCTCAGGTTATTTTTATAGTATAGAAAGTAGGACATAACTTCAGCTTATTTTTATAGTATAGAAAGCAGGACATAACTTAAGCATATTTTTAGTGCTGAAGTTTAGCAATTAAATCTAAAACTTCAGCTTCTTTATGCTGAAGTTTTGGAAAATGAACTAAATAGCTTCAGCATTTATGCTGAAGTTTTGACATGCAGTCTCTATTTTTTTTTTCTAAACTTTTTA